>BHEV01001522.1:0-18995 GCA_004319985.1 Emydocephalus ijimae
CCGGATTGATAGCCAGGGCATCCACCCTACCGAAAGTAAATTAAGAGCTATCAAAAACGCTCCCAGGCCATGAAACAAGGCAGATCTCCAGGTGTTTTTAGGGCTCATCAATTTTTATAATGTATTTTTACCGCACAAAGCAACTGTCGCTGAACCGTTACACTGGTTATTAGATAAAAAAGCATTGTGNTATGTTAAAAAACTGCTCACTTCTGACTCTGTACTCATGCAGTATAATGAGACTTTGCTTTTAGTTATAACCTGCGATGCATCGCCTTTCGGCGTGGGCGCCATTTTGAACCACGTACTGCCTAATGGGAACGAAGCCCCTGTTGCATACTTTTCAAAGACTCTTTCTAAAGCAGAGCGAAACTATGGACAAATTGATAAAGAAGCCTTCGCAATTGTCTCAGCTGTGAAAAAAATTCACGAATACGTATACGGGAGGGTATTTACTGTTGTAACTGACCACAAACCGTTGCTAGGGATAATAGCCTGGGACAAGCCAACCCCCTACATATTATCCCCTAGGATGACCCGATGGTCAGAATTCCTAGCTGCTTATAATTATTGGCTGCAATATCGCCCGGGGAAAGCCATTCCCCACGCCGACGCATTGAGCCGAGCACCGCTTCCAGAGACTCTCGACGATCCGGCACCAATGGCAACCACGCTGCAGATCGAAGCACTCAACTCGCCGCCCATGACCACCCAAGACATCGCGAGAGAAACCAAACGAGACCACACCCTAGCCCGAGTCCTAGGCTGGGTAGAACGCGGATGGCCATTGGACAAAGTACCAGATGACGTTGCACCATTTAAATCTCAACAGACTGAACTGTTCTCCCAAAAAGGCTGCATCATCTGGGGCGATAGAGTCATTGTCCCAGAACGACTCCGGAAGGAGTTGCTGTGAATTTTGCACGAGGGCCACCCCAGCATCGTGTGAATGAAGGCGCTTGCACGAAGCTACGCATGGTGGCCGGGCATGGATCGGCAAATCCAGCAGTGGGTTAAAGCCTGTCCCAATTGCCAACAAGTCAGCAACGCCCCACCAAAAGCCATGCTTACCAAATGGGAGACACCCTGGTCCAGAATCCACCTGGATTTTGCGGGGCCGACCAAAGGCCACACCTTCCTACTTACAGTCGACGCCTTCTCCAATTGGCTGGAAATCCATCGTATGACGACTACAACCTCCGAGGCGGTGATCAAAATCCTAAACAGACTCTTTGCAACCCACGGACTACCAGATGTCCTGGTGTCCGATAACGGGCCACAGTTTACTGCACCAATGTTCGAGCAGTACCTCGCTGACCGCGGCATCCGCCATGCGCTCACCTCGCCTGCACACCCTGCAACCAACGGCCGAGCAGAATGCATGGTTCAATTTGTAAAAAAGACCTTGCAAAAGGTAGACTATGACAACATTGACGACAAGGTCAATCAAATTCTCTTCTTGCAACACATCACTGCACATAGCGTCACCGGCAGAACTCCCGCCGAACTACTAATGGGACGGAGACTCCGCTCCCACCTCGACCGGTTGCACTCTGCTTATGAACCAGAAAAACCAATAGGATCCAGCGGCCGCTGTCGTACCTTCCAGGTAGGAGACCTCATTTATGCACGGAACTTATTGGGCGACCCGTTATGGACAGAGGCGACAGTGGTACGTGTAACCGGCCCCAAATCCTACGTGGTGCAATGCCTTGACAATAAATTGTGGAAAAGGCATATCGACCAATTGCGGTCACGACTTGCAACGGCCAGTCAACAGCTCCCCTATGACCAAACCNTCAGTCAACAGCTCCCCTATGACCAAACCAAGGGGGGGGGGGAAGTATGGAAGAAGACGAAAATCCAGGGAACCCGTTCGAAGGGAACAACGAATTAAATGATGCTCAGGAATCGGAGCAAGAAGAAGAAACACTTGCACCTCAGGGAATTGAGGAAAATGTGGGCAATGAAGAAGAAATAAACCCTGAACTGGAGGCAGAACCACTGCCAAGCAACAACCTACCTCAACAGGATTGCAATCAACCAATCCAACGAAAATCCAAGAGACTTAAAAGACAACCGTCCCATTTAAAGCACAATATAACTGCACCAGAATTGAGAAGCCAGGGGGAAGGGGTGTTGTGTATACGATAAAATTAATAAAGTGTGAGCTTGAGGTAAAGTGCAGGGTTCTGGCCCTGCACTTCTGATTGGCTGTTTAGCGGCCAAACCGGATTGGCCAGTTCTGAGGAATCCGATTGGTCCTTAACGGAGAGTTATTATTGGTTGAAAGAGCTAGCGTTCCTAGCTCGCTATTGGTTAAAGCTTACAAGGGTTGCCTATATAAGGCAGAGTTCACCGTTTTTATTTCAGAAGTCACTAGGCAAATTAAGAGCTGAAGTTCACCATTCAGAGGCTGTCTCCATTTATTCCGACCCATGCTCAATACTTGACAAATACCAATTAAAATGATTGCTGCAGATTCTGCTGGAGCCAATTTGGATGTTTTGGGTCAATCACTCTCAGGAACAGAATGATGCTGAACTCAGATTTCACAGATAAGAAATTGTTGCTGCTCAGAGAAATGCTGACATGAAGCAAGAAAAAAACATATGTGGTAGGTGTGAGCATCTGTATATCTGTTACAGGTTTCCAAAACCCACAAACATGCTATATTTTTGAAATATACTTCATGCATATATGAAGTATAAAGATAGAAATGACGTGGACATTTCCAGATATACACTCATATGCCAAATTCAAGTAAAATGCACAGCATATCAAAATAAATATAATAAACTAGTCAACATATACAAACACAGGCAATAAAATCAGTGAAAACACATATTGTAGTATGTCCCTTCCTCTTGTTAGTTTCAGTGAGAGAACAGGAGAGGAGGGGAGGGGAGGGGAGGGAGGGAGGGTGAAAGGAAGGAAGGAAGGAAGGAAGGAAGGAAGGAAGGAAGGAAGGAAGGAAGGAAGGAAGGAAGGAAGGAACAAACGAATGAAAGGAAGAAGGAATTCTTTTTCTGGTGGGACACAAATTTTACACATAAAATGATAGATGACTTTTCAACATGTTATCTTACAATTTCTTGCTCATTTTACTGATTTTTTCTTTGAAGATGCAACCAAAAAATTGGGAAATACCATAAAATATGAATAGTCTTTATAAGATCACAATGGGCACCCAGAGCTGGATCTGGGAAAATAGCAAACTAAGGGCAAGATGAATCACAGGAATTATTAAAAAAAAACAGGAACTTGTGCTAATCTCTATCAAAAATGTCAAATCTTTTATGAAAATAGTATGGGAAAAACTCACTTTAAATGTTATTTTCTGAGCATGGAAACGCACAGTTCCCACATAGGCATAAATAAGTGTACAAAAATGTACCATGCAAAACAGAACTGAGTTATTAGAGTTATATAAAACTCCCAATACCTTTCCTTACCCCCTCCCCCCAATCTGTACAGACTGTTGATTAACAACAATAAAGGCTTCCTTCTAGCTCAAGGGTTTGCAGAGGAGAATTCATAATGGCAGCTGTGGATCAGTTTGCCTCGATCTCCATGGGAAGATTACAAATTTCCATTGTGCGGCACACTGATTTGCTTTCCAGTTCTAATTTGAAATTTGAGTACCTTCTTAACCATATTTTAAAGGTGATGAATCAGTGTCTAACCTGAAACTAAAAAGTAAATTATGATTCTGCAAAGTTCAAAAAATATTCATGGGATTTTCATCTTTAATACAACAGATTATGCAGGATTATGAGAAGAATTGAAGGCTATATTCTATGTTTAGGGGACATTAAAATGACTCAACTACCAGTTAGAGTTTGTGTGTGTGTGTGTGTGTGTGTGTGTATCTAGTTCCAAAATGATCAGAAAAGTCAGCAACCTTCTCCAAATGGAACTATCCTTGATGAGATTACCAAGGAAATCTACACTATGCTTTTTTTTTCTTTGATCCATGCAAATCCAGAAAACACTACTTTTTGGAACAGCCATTTCTTATCAATTTTCCTTCCGTCTTCATAGATGCAGCTCCAGAGCACCTGCTTTCTACTTGATCAGAAAAAGCATCAAGAGATCTCAGTTTGGTGACTTGCTTGCAAGGTTAAATTTCACATCAGCTGAATTTGAAATAAACCTGCACAATGCAAAGCAAACTGTTTCCATAAATGGAAGCAATGATGACAACAATAGATATAAATGACACCTGGAACAAATATATATTTGGGTTTCTTTGTTCCTTAGATGAGGTCCCAGAACTTCTGTCAAAGACCTCAGAAAAACTAGGATAGGAATACCTGCAGCTTCCTATCTATGTTCCATTCTTATTGTATGACCAGAAATTCATTCCATATTTTTCCCAATATGTGCATTATTATGTGCAGTAGTCTGCAGACTTTTTAACAAGTCATTGTTATCCTGATATGATAAATTACTTTATGTTCTTTTTAAACATTACTGTCCAATTTATATTCCTTTGTACACATCACTGTCCAATTTGAACCCTATGCATACATTTTAATCTGAAATCTGTATCCCAATTTTATATTTGATGCATTTCTATTTCTAATGAGTATCATGAATTTTGCATGTCGAATTTCAGTGCTGCAGTATTGTTTGGACCTCAGGGCTTCAAAATTACTAGAGATTGAATTCACTAACAATACTAGGCCCTGAATGATAAATCATGGTGATAGATAGATAGATAGATAGATAGATAGATAGATAGATAGATAGATAGATAGATAGATAGATAGACAGACAGACAGACAGACAGACAGACAGACAGACAGGTGAAACTTGAAAAATTAGAATATCATGCAAAAGTTCATTTATTTCAGTAATGCAACTTAAAAGGTGAAACTAATATATGAGATAGACTCATTACATGCAAAGCAAGATAGTTCAAGCCATGAATTGTCATAATTGAAATGATTATGACTTATAGCTCATGAAAACCCCAAATCCACAATCACAGAAAATTAGAATATTACATGCAATCAATAAGACAAGGATTGTACATCGAACAATATCAGACCTCTGAAAAGTATAAGCATGCATATGTATTCAGTACTTGGTTTGGGCCCCTTTTGCAGCAATTACTGCCTCAATGCGGCGCGGCATGGCATGGAAGCTATCAGCCTGTGGCACTGCTGAGGTGTTATGGAAGACCAGGATGCTACAATAGCGGCCTTCAGCCCTTCTGCATTGTTCGGTCTCATGTCTCTCATCTTTCTCTTGGCAATGCCCCATATATTCTCTATGGGGTTCAGGTCAGGTGAGTTTGCTCGCCAATCAAGCGCAGTAATCCCACAATCATTGAACCAGGTTTTGGTGCTTTTGGCAGTATGGGCAGGTGCTAAGTCCTGCTGGAAAATGAAGTCAGCATCCCCATAAAGCTCATCTGCGGAAGGAAGCATGAAGTAATCCAAAATCTCCTGGTAGATGGCTGTGTTGACCCTGGATTTAATGAAGCACAGTGGACCAACACCAGCAGATGACATGGCTCCCCAAATCAACACAGATTGTGAAAACTTCACACTGGACTTCAAGCATCTTGCAGTGTATGCCTCTCCATTCTTCATCCAGACTCTGGGTCCTTGGTTTCCAAATGAGATGCAAAAGTTACTTTCATGAGAAAAGAGGACTTTTCACCACTAAGCAACAGACCAGGTCTGTTTTTCTTTAGCCCAGGTAAAATGCTTCTGACGTTGTTTGTTGTTTACAAGTGGCTTGACAAGAGGAATACAACATTTGAAACCCATGTCCAGGATCCATCTGTGTGTGGTGGCTCTTGATGCACTGACTCCAGCCTCAGTCCACTCCTTGTGAAAGTCACCAATACTTTTGAATGGCCTTTTTTTGACAATCCTCTCCAAGCTGCGATCATCCCTGCTGCTTGTGCACCTTTTTATTCCACACTTTTCCATTCCACATAAATTTCTATTAATGTGCTTTGATACAGCGCTTTGGAAACATCCAACTTTGTTTGCAATCACAATATTCTAATTTTCTGAGATTGTGGATTTGGGGTTTTCATGAGCTGTAAACCATAATCATCTCAATTATGATAAATCACGGCTCGAACTATCTTGCTTTGCATGTAATGAGTCTATCTCATATATTAGTTTCACCTTTTAAGTTGCATTACTGAAATAAATGAACTTTTGCATGATATTCTAATTTTTCAAGTTTCACCTGTAGATAGATAGATAGATAGATAGATAGATAGATAGATAGATAGATAGATAGATAGATAGATAGACAGATAGATATTAAAACTATAATATCTAAATTTTAACAATATGCTAAGACAAAACCAGCCCACTCTATACTATAACAAAGGGCAGTATATTAACCCAGCCACTGTATTGGGGAACAATGTTTGTGGCTGGATGACTTTATTTGGCTGGAAGGCAATTTTCAATGTAATCTAGATGATGTCTGTTTGGAAATATCCAAGGTGGATATTGGAGCCAAGAATGCAAGTGATTCTCTCCAGGAAGATTTGATCAACAAATGCATGATTTCCAAATCTGGTAACCCACATCACACAGGATATACATCTTGGTGCCAATGAAGGAATCAATAGCTAGCAAATTCTCTCTTTTCTCTTCCATTTACAATTCTGGCTAAGAAAGAAGAGTCATCTGCTGTGAGGGAGGGAATGGTCCCTCTGTAACAGTTTGATCTAGGAAATGCATCTGTTTATGTCTCCCTTCTCAGCTGCTCTAGCCAAGATGTCATGGCCGCGCAATAGGATTTAGGCAAATAATAACACTATTTCTGAGACAGAAGCGTGTTGGCACCCAAGAAGAAAGGATTCATGTTTTATGCAGTTACCATGGATGTAAAATGGCCCGATGTACCACATATTTATGGATTTAAGGTTGTTTTGGTTTATTTCAGCTTATATTATAAGATTGAAGATCCTTGCCTTCCTGAACCCTTGGAAGAAAAATCTCTAAAGAAGAAGTCAACCAAGATATTGTGTTAAGTTTCATTATCTTTTCTAGATTAGGTAATTCTGATTACCTGGAAGATCACTGGATATTATTCATCTTTTGTTATATCCCAGAGGATCATTGAATGACAATTACAAAGAATTTAGAAGGGGACATTTGGTCATTGTTATTTTCCTTTATTTAGTTCATAACAGTCATCTCAGCTTTTAGCAATCAACATTGCTACAGAAATCCATGAAGATTTAACAGATAAAACTGGTGACTAACTATTGAAGAGTACCATAAGTATTCTTACCTTTCAGTTATATCAGCCCTCCCATACATGTAGTCCTTGGTTCAGAATAACAACCGGGCACCAAATTCTCATTGTTAAGTTAAGGTTAAGTGAGTCACACCCAATTTAATGGCCTTTTTGCCACCATTAAATGAATCACTGCAATTATTAAGTGAATCCTGCAGTCCTTAAGGATATTTGGCTTTTCTGATGGACTTCACTTATCAAATGCTGACTGGAGAGGTTGCAAATGGTGATCACATGAGATAGTGGATGGGATGTTGCAACCATTGTTAATATGTGCTGGTTGCCAAGCATCTGAATGACATGATAGTGAAGAGCCTGCAATGGTTGCAAGTGTGAAAACCTATAATAAATTGCTGTTTTTCAATGCCACTGCAACTTCAAATTGTCTCTAAATTAATGTTTGTAAGTTGATAACTACCTGTATTCTTCAGAGGAATTGCTATTGGTCTTCCACAGTTGGTAGAGAATTATGAGATGAGACATCCATAAAGAGCAACCTTTTTTTGTGCTGATATTTACCACGTGAAATGACTGCACTAAGCTCCCATTTTAATGATTTACAGGGATTTTTAAAAGTGTTCAGAAGAGGGGTGGGTGGAAACTAATCAAGGAGAGAAGCAACCTAGAACTGAGGAGAAATTTCCTGACAGAATAATGAAATTGTAGGTGCTCTAACACTGGAGGTTTTTAAGAAGAGATTGGACAACCATTTGTCTGAAATGGTGTAGGGTTTCCTGCCTAAGCAGGGGTTGGACTAGACGACCTCCAAGGTCCCTGCCAACTCTGTTATTCTGATATCTTTTTAAGCTGGCCATCCACAATCATTCATTTTTCTCAATGTTGGTATTTTTAATGCACTGTTTTTATTCTGATTTGACTCTGTCCTTGACTTATTTTGGTTCTGTGTTCTATTCTTGGCTTTTGCATTAATTGCAAATTACTTTTCGATGGGCAAAATAATGTGTTTATATGTGTACATTGCTGACAACTTCTCCCATTTCAAAGCACACTCCATATTCTTGACTTTCTTCTAATCAATTCTCTGCAATGGTCTGCAGACCAGCTCCGTTCAAGTGTGTCGCAACTTAATGGAAAATGATGGATTGCTGAAGTAAGATGGATGCTAAGCATGAGCCAGTGCTGAAGATGGCAAATGCTACACATCACTTCACAAAATTGTTGCATATGCAAGTTAACACTATAGGTATTCACATATGAATTATGTCTCCGTTTGACTTGCAAAACTGTAAGAAAAGAGAGGTGGTGTGATGTAATGGTTAAGGTATTAAACTGTCATCAGGGAGAGTTAGGTTCTAATCTTTGCTTAGCTGTGAAATATCTCCTCCAGTAACTCTGGCCCCAACATTCTTTGTTAACCTAACCAAACTCACACAGTTCTTGTTCTGGGTGAGACTAGAAAAAGGAAGTCTGTATTCTACCTTGAGCTGCTGTCTGAAAGCCAAGATGTATATCCAATAAATACATAAACAAAAGGTCTTTACTCTGCTAAATTCCACAACAGCTGTCAGGTGATTCATTTTTTTTTACAAAGCAAGAAAAATATTTGATAAATATTGTTATAGTGAGCCCACAATATATGCTAATAATAATAATAATGAGCATTACTTTATTGTACTATTTGTGGTGGGGTAAAATGTGGATATTCATAAATAATATCTCTATAAACTCTATAAACACCCCAAAATGAACAAAAATAATTTGATCTCTTCAATTACATCAGCATACCATTTAATCTCAGGGCTATTAATGAAAACCAGGCAAAAATACCAAAAACAGATTGTTGAGAATAGTTTAGTGCTAATCTTTTCCCACAGTTTTTCTTAAAAACATTTTTACTTGCTTTAGAGGAAAGTAAGTTAATTTAAGAAAAGAAAAAAAGAAAAGAAAAAATAAAGGGAAAGGGAAAGGGAAAGAAAAGAAAAGAAAAAAGGAAAGGAAAAAGGGGACAGATTCTCAAACTTGCAAGATAGCTCACCATTTGGAAAGTTAAATTGGGTTTTGTTCTACAACCTGCCCTCCCTCCATTACCCTCTCTAATTTCTGAGGTGATAGTTAAAAAAACAAATACAGTTTTCCAAACAAACACCATCTCTTACAACAGCACAGCACCAACAAAGATGCTGAAGAAATTGTAAAACACCTTTTAAATAAGAATAGACTGAACAGTTTGGTCTACAAGGGAGATGTAGAATTTGAGAGATAAAGCCTTCCACTTAAAAGGGGAAGAAATTTCCACTGGAAATGGCAAGTTACCTTTCAAAATTAGAACATTCCCATGGATTATTCTGAGACATCTTTAAAAAATAATTAGTACCAACTTCATAAGTACATTTTTTTTTTCAGTTGGATCAAGATGTATTATCCTACCACCTACACTAAGATGAATTGTCTCTTCTTTTACCAAAATATCTCATGGAATTATTCAAGTTCAACAGTGAAAAAAATTGTTACTATGTGGTAATTGTCCATTGTATATCCTCAGTTATTATCTGCTAAAACCTATTGTTCAGTTCAGTAGTTTAACAGTTTAATTCTCACATAATTTATATGGGTTTTAATGTCTCTGTGGAAATTTTTAAAAGTTGGGAGTTTCAAATATTGCTTAATTTAAATGTTTGGAAAACTTATATTAATTCTTTAGAGAAGGGTGTGTGTCAGACACACAGAGTTCAAAATCCCAGTGATTTTATGGGCAAACAAATATTGTAGAAATGAATTTTATTTCAGGAAGTACATACTTTCTTTAAGCTATATGAGCTTTATTTAGTCAATACCCACAAGTTCTTTCAAAAAGATTGATACAATTTGATGACTTGTTTTGCTTGTTTCATGAAAAGGTCAATGTTTTTCATAAAAACAATTAATTTTGACAACAGATTCAAAAGCAAATGGGAAGAGAATTGAAAAAGACAAAGATTAAAATTGATGGATGAGAGGAAAACCAATTTTAATATGAGTTTAATCTCTTGTGGTTTTACCAATATTTTGTATTATCCCTTTTCGTTTACATATCTACTGCTTCTTTCTAGAATCCCAATTCCCACACTTGCAATTTATTCTGTCTGAACAACTGCCCTAGTACAACACTTACCTAAGAAAGGTCAGAATTGTATCTGTGGGACTGAGCAGTTAGCTCGGCTGAAATCACGTTTTCTTTCAATATTTCTTTTATCCAAAAGGCCATCTCATACTTTCTAAATGTAGCTTTTTTCAGGAAGGAAATCTGTTTCCTTCCAAGGACAGCATTAGAAATAAGCATTGTGTCCTTTTGTTAATTACAGCTCTACTCAGTGTTGTGGGGGACTTAGAGCTAAGAGTAACAGTAACAGATTTGGAAAATGATATAGTCCAACTGTCTGCTCACACAGGAAACTTATACTATTTCTAACAAATGGCTGTACAGCCTTTTCTTAAAAGCCTCCACACTGTGGAACCCACAACTTCTGAGGTCATTTGTTTTACTGATTGATTGTTCTCACTGTAATGAAATTTATCCTTAGTTCTAGGTTGCTTCTCTCCTTGATTAGTTTCCATCCATTGTTCCTTGTCTTGCTTTTAGGTATTTTGGTAAATAAGTTGTCCCCATCTTCCTTGGGGCAGTCCTTCAAGTATTGGAAGGCTGTTATCATGCCAACCCTGGTCCTTTTTCTCATTACACTAAGTATACCCAGTTCCTCAATCATTCTTTGAATGTACAAGACTTTCAGGACTTTTTGACAACATATTATGGTATGGTATTCTGTGAGAAGAAGAAGAGTTGACCTCTGCCTTAAGAAGAAAGATCGATCATTGTCAGAGCTGAGGTTTAGGAAATATATAAAATTAGGGTAGACTTAGTTCTAATTGATTGTTTCTAGATGGTGGGTGGATGTTAGGAGGAGCATCAAGCATAATTAATATGAATACAACTCCTTGAATACGAAAGAGAGAGAAAATAACAGTATAAAAAGGCCTGGGTGGAAAGAAGCTTCAAATCCATGTTATTTGCAAAAGAAAAAGAAAAAAAAGAAAACTTTCCACTGCTGAAACCATCCACAAATCTGAAAAAATGAGAAAACAGTTTCTGATTAGCCCTAGCCCATGTGCTTTGGCTGACTATCATGCCATAGTAATAATAATTCAATCCAAAAAGGGTCCCACACAAATGTTTTAACAAGAATCTTGTTTTCTTTTTTTCCTTCTCTCATTTTTGCCAGTTGCTTCCTTATTTTTCATGTATTTCTTTAAATCAGAAGCAACAACAATAACATTGAAATATATAAATAACTCCGTTTTCCCATTCAAATCTCCTATGTGACTGAAATCATATGAGGTTCCTCCATTATCATATTTTGACTCTTTCTACATTGTCTTCCAAGAGAGACAAGCCAAGGCAATGTACTTTCATCTCTACTTGATTGAAAGCCTCCAGGAGATAAGTTGAAATCATGGTGTGTGGGTGGTTTTTTTTTGGTGCGTATTAAGATCACTTGCTTAGTAGTCATCTGCTTAGAAGGTTATTTTGGAAACGTGTAATTTTATGCATAGGTAATAATATTTTTCCCTATCCTCCAACCTAGCAGTCCCCAGACATATTGGACAACAACTGTGAGTATCCTTTAGCCAGTGGGTAATGAGAACTGGGGGCTTGTAAGTAGGGTAAATTATTTGAAAATGTTCATGTAGGGTTTTAGCAGTGGCAAATCCATTCTAAGATATTTTATCATTAAAAGACACAATCAAGTAGTATTCAATTTTACATATTTCTCTTCATTCCAAGTGCAAACCATGATCCCTAATCTTTTGAATTGCTTATTTTTATGTTTATTTTCTCCAAGCTTTATTTTCAGTACTTTCTTAGAGATAATGTTCCATTTTTTGGGTTTTCCACTAAATTCCCTGCAATTCTCCAACCACTCTTTAATGTCTACCATTTTTAACTGTTGCACAATCTTCTAGTCTTAAAAATATAGATCCAGGAATTCGTAGGATGGATTGATTCCAGATGCAACCACAAAGCACAAAAGGAGGAATTGAGGAATATGATGAAGCAGAAAAGCAAGAAAAACTGCTCATCATAAAGAAAAAAAATAAAGAAAAAAAAATAAAATTACAAGGTAACTGTTATAATCAAGTCCTGTTAGGTGTCATTAACAATTGCAGAATTTATGTCATGATGGTTACACAACTTTTTCCATCTCAGTTGCTTCCAAATCTGTAATTTACCACCACATAAATTGTAGCTTAGGAGAACTGCTAAGGCACTGTACATTTTAATATTCTCTTGATGGCAGACATGTAGTTTTGGTGCTTAGGGTCGAATAAGAATAAAAAGAAGAGTGAAGGATAAAACTAAAAAGGGTGATAAGCTAACCCGATTCATGCGACTTCATCAGTAGAGGGACTATGGAGGTGAACCCCCATGGCTAAATAAGTAATTCATCACTAATCCATCAGCAAAGGATAATGCACAAGAAAACCAATTTATACAATCACTAGAAGGCAGCAATTTGGTCTCCATATTAGTTTATGGAAATGAGGAAAGAAGTTGTGAGATGGAATAATTAGAATGTCTTGCAAACAGAAAAGAAGAACAATAAACACCAATAATGCTTCAAGGTCCCATGGTGGCCACTTTAATCTTTTGTGTTTTATAGTGCTGTTGTTAGCCATTAAAAGCCTTGGGGGATTCAGTGGAATACGGAAGGAAGGAAGGAAGGAAGGAAGGAAGGAAGGAAGGAAGGAAGGAAGGAAAGAAGGAAGGAAGGAAGGAAAGAAGGAAGGAAGGAAGGAAGGGAGGAAAAAAGGGAGGGGAAAGGAAGGAAGGAAGAAAGTAAAGAAAGCAAAGAAAGAAGAAAGGCAGGCAGGCAGGTTACAAAACTCTAAGATTGCTTGCTTTATGGAATTCTAGTATTCACTTTCACATTTAATTTGCTTACCTATTTATTATTATTTTAAAACTAGCCCATAAAAATTGTTGTCTTGAATTCTGCCTCAAATTATCCAAAGCAAAGATTGCTTTCGGCCATTTAGCAACCCAGACAGAATTAGCTGTCTTAAAGGAATATGTGCCTGACTACTGGGTTGTTTTAATGAGAAACAGGAGAATAAATGCATGCATTGCAGAACACAAAAACGCAGTCAGAAATGAAGAAAATACTTCCTCCCTCTTCCAGCACCTTAAAGCCACAGGACATGAAATTAATTTCAAAGGAATCAAATTAATATCCAACACTGAACACTCCAGCAAGAGAATAATCAGGGAAGCCGTCGAGATAGAGAAACACCTCCATAACATGAATAGATGAGATGATATCTCCTGCCTACCAGACATCTGGAATCCAGCCCTCACCAACAAATGAGTCCCAGCCACAAAAACCAACACCAGACCCAAAGCAACAGGGTACACCACTGCCAATCTCCCTCATCAGACCCAGGCCCAAGCCCATCCTATAAACAAAGGACAACCACCATCCAGAAAACAGACCACAGCTGCTCCATCAGCTGTCGCACCCCCCGACCCCAAAACCAAACAAGCTGACACATGCCAAGAACACAGACCCAGACTCCAAACTTGAAGCCAGACTAAAACCCAGAATGCTACAACACAGCCACCTGCATCAGAAAAGTTAGGAAATTACACCACAAGAACTCAAGAAGTTGCAACACAGTATATAGGCAACGTTTCGATGAAGTCTCATTCATCATCTTCAGGCTTGTGTCTTCAGCTCTGTGCTTCTCACCACTCTGAGAAGCACAGAGCTGAAGACACAAGCCTGAAGATGATGAATGAGACTTCATCGAAACGTTGCCTCGATACTTCCAATCTTACGTGGGAGAANTGACATAATAGTTGTGCTTTTAAAGTTGTAGCAACGTTTCAGCAGAATCTCATCTGCCATCATCAGGCTTCTGTATAGTGTTCATCTGTGAGTCAGACTTTTACAGTGGTTTCAGATTTAAATTTGGGGCAGCCTATTGCTGTGCCAGAATGGTTTTTTCTTCATCCTGATTGGTTGGGAGTCTTGGTCTGTGTTTATTGGTCTTGGAGTTTGCTGTGTTCTGCTTGATTGGTGTTTCTAATATCTTCTGTCTGTTTTTTGGCTCTTTTTGTATCTTGATTGGCTGGCAACATTGTGTTACTTTATTGGAGGCCTTTAGTGCAGCTTGGCTCCGGGTAAATGGACGGCTATCATTAGTTAGGAAGCTAGGTTTCATCTGGGTGCCTGGTTGGGGTGTGTTTCAGCTGGAGGTATTAGGGGGGATCTGTTTCTGCCCAGGTGTTTGCCTGGCTTGTGGTGTGGAGATTTTTTTGTTTGTGAGTGCAGGCTTCCAAATGATTGACAGCCTGGTGGAATCATCTCTTCTGTTCATGCTTTCTGCACTAAAGGCCTCCAATAAAGTAACACAATGCTGCCAGCCAATCAAGATACAAAAAGAGCCAAAAAACAGACAGAAGATATCAGAAACACCAATCAAGCAGAACACAGCAAACTCCAAGACCAATAAACACAGACCAGGACTCCCAACCAATCAGAAGGAAGAAGAAACCATTCTGGCACAGCAATAGGCTGCCCCAAATTTAAATCTGAAACCACTATAAAAGTCTGACTCACAGAAGCCTGATGATGGCAGATGAGATTCTGCTGAAACGTTGCTACAACTTTAAAAGCACAACTATTATGATGTGGGAAAATACCCGAACTAAGCTGAATGCCACACACACACACACACACACACACACATATACACACATTATTAAGAGTAGTCCTTGACCTACGACCACAACTTCTTCTTCCTAGCATATTTCCGCAGGTGCAGGGTCTGCTTTTTGTTTCATTGAACACAACTTTGCAGTCAGCTGCGTTTCCAGGGTGCAGGCCCGTGGCTTGCTTGTTGATGGTGTCTTGCCATCTCTGTTTGGCAAGCAGTGGTGGGATTCAAAAATTTTTACTGCCAGTTCTGTGGGCATGGCTTGATGGGTGTGGCAGGGGAAGTATACTGCAAAATCTCCATTCCCCACTCCTGATGGAAGGTTACTGCAAAATCCCATTCCCTCCCCACCCCACTAACCTGATTTCCAGCTCTGTTCCCCTATGCAAGGGAACAAAAGAAGACCCAGCCGATCAGCTGAGACTTGGGAGGCAGAGAATAGATGGGCGAGGGGCCAGTCAGGAGGTGATATTTGCCAGTTCACCAGAACTGGTCAGAACCTGCTGAATACCAGTTCTGCTGTAAAGTCACCAGCCATTGATTTCTAGTTGATTGGCAGTCTTGGCCACGGTGGAAGGTGCTGCGCTCAGGATGTCCATACCAGTGGAATCAGCCTTCTCTCATCTTCTGTATAATTGGTGCCACACTAAAATGTTGTCAAATGGTATCATTTGTGATGATCCAATGGAATATTCTCATTTCTATGGCATGGAAATGTTGTTGCTGTCCAGCATTCAATGCCGTACAGTACAATGGGGCAAATGGTTGTCTTGTAAATCTTAGATTTAAGACAGGTTGCCATTTACCTATACATAATACACCAGTGAGTTCTCACCAATGCATCCAGGCTGTGTTCATCCTTGCTTGCACCTCACCATGCTGAATGACTTTTGACCACAATGGGCCCAGAATTTCTATTACTAGGCAAGTCAGTTATTAAGTGAGCTGTGCTCAATTTATGACCTTCTTTTCTGGAAGGTCATTGTGGTTGTTAAGTGAATTGCATGACTTTCTAAGTGAATCCAGCTTCCTCCATTGACTATGCTGGACAGAAGCCAGCTGGGAAGATTGTAAATAGCAATCATACAATCCTGAGATATCGTACCTATTGTAAGTACATGTTGGTTGCCAAACACCTAAATTTTGATCATGTGTCCATACATGGAACTGCCATAATGGTTGTAAATTCAAGGACCAGTTGTAAATAATTTTTGGTGCTATTGTAACATGGAATAGTCTCGAACTGAATGGTTGTAAGTCAATGACCACCTATATATGGTATTTCAGCATATACTTTTTGAAAAAGGTTACAGGACTGGAGGGTAGTTTTATTTCCTTGCATTGGTTTCTGTTTTATGGATGATTGTTCTGGAATTGCTGTTTTCTTGTAACCCTGTGAAGTTGTGCAGAGCCCCTATAAATCACGTGGCCTGAAAAATGTATTCAATAAATAAATTCCAGCATAGGATGGGAAGAAGAGAGACATAAAATATCCAAATCTATCATGCTTGGAGAGATATTGATTTTACACAACAAACTGATTTTGAATACAGATGAGCTGCCTGTGGTTGTAAAAATGTGCCCTTATATTCAGGATAATTCCTTGAAAAGTCATATTATTTCTTGGGGTATATTAAATGGTATATTAAAAACTGTGAAAACAACTATTAGAAATCTGTACTAACTTGCCGACAGCTACAAATACATCACAATCGTTAAAGAAGGAATATTCTTTTGGTACCCAAATAAAAAGGGAAAAATGCAGATTTACAGAAGGGGCATTTTAGAACTTGATTTCACTTTCCGGAGCTTCAATCTCTCTAAACAAGAAGCTTTTCCCACAATTGTTCTTGCAGCCAAATTGAGTTCCACGCAAATTATACTTGCAAATGTCACTTAATATTTTCTGTCTCCTTAGAGTATACAATTGGCCTTTCAAACTCACTTAACAAAGAACATGAAACTGGGAGTTCAATATTACTAATGGTTAAATAAGAATGTTATGTTTGGTACTTCTGTCAGAATAATTATAAAGTAAACCTGGGTCACCCTTGTTATCATAAACCATCAAAGGGATTTCAAAGCAACCCAAATAAAGATCTCAATGGCTTGTGAAAAACAACAAGATTTTCATTGAAAGGAATCTTGACTGATGGACCTTGGATCACTTTAAACACTTAAGTCGTATGTCTAACCTTTGATTAGAAGGACATGCTATTTTATTAGGTTGCAAAAATGGATAGTGAACACAGATTCTAATATTGGCACAGAAATTCATTTCCATTGCAATCAAAAATATGGTTGGGACATAGGTGAAACAAAGGCAGGAAAGTAGGTATGTGGAAATAGATAAATAAATATACACATTCCCATATGAAAGGCAAAACGCCAGAAAGCTGGCCAGAATACTAAAAGTCATCAAAAGATAAATAAAAATTTAGAGTTAGCCATGTATACTAACGGAGCTGTAAAAAATAATTTATGGGTAGTTGACAGTGGAGCATCCCACTGTATAACAAATGATAACAAATTTTTTATTAAAATGTCCAAGAGCACACAGCAGATATCATTAGCCAATGGCTGGAAACTGAAAGCTAAAGGTGAAGGTACAGCATATTGTTCTTTTATAAAAGAGAATGTAAGAATGTTATATGCACCACAACTTAAGTTTAATTTAATTTCAGTCAGAATTTTGGTTAAATTAGGATATGTAGTTACATTTAAAGGAGATAACTGCATAATTGAAAAAGAAGATAAGAAAATTACTGCATCTTTAAGAGGTGAATTATATGTGTTAAATGATAATGGTTGAAAAGTGGCTAACACGATTTATGATAATAAGAAACCTCATGATGAATGTATTCACTTGTTACATCGAAGGCTAGGGCATTTAAATTTTAAAATGCTTAAGAAAACTGTTGAATTATCTAAGGGAATAAATTTGAAACCTTGTAATAAGTATTTGCAATGTTCTATTTGCAATCAAAGCAAGAGCAAGGTCACACCAGCTGATAGAGTTGATGGATTTACTGCCAAAGAGCCTTTAGAAGTAGTATTTGCAGATTTAATAGGTCCGAAAAAACCAAGTGTAGGAGGAGCTCGTTACATATTAAGTATAATGGACCACTATTCTAGATATGGGTTTTGCTATTTAATGAAGAGCAAAACTGAAACGTATCTAAATCTCTTTAATTGGATAAAATTTGCTGAAAGGAAAACTAAAAAGAAATTAGTAACTCTTATAACAGATAATGGTACGGAATTTACAAATAATAAATTCCAGAATAGACTAAGAATGTTAGGTATTCAACATAAAAAGTCTGCACCATATAGGCCACAACATAATGCCTTTACAGAGAGAAGAGGCCAAACATTACAATCAATGACACATACTATGATGTCTGATTCTGGATTACCTGACAATTTATGGGGAGAAGCAATAATGTGTGGTAATCATACATTAAATAATGTTGTTAATTCAACAACAGGTGAATTACCATTCACACTGTGGCATGGTANGCACGAGCATGGGTGCATATACCTTCACAACTCAGACACAAAGGGCAGCATAGAGCTAAAAGATTATTTTTTGAAGGATATAAATCTAATCATAGATCTTATAGATTCTGGGAACCAGGTACATCGAGAGTTTATACCAGTGCTAGTGCTAAATTCCTAGAACATGTAGGATGGAATAGATTAGAGCAAGATTTAAATAATGAACTAATTATTGAACCCTACAAAAGGCAGAAAGATCAGACTAGTTATAAGAAGAGTCCAATCAAAAAGCAAATAGGACCAGAACAAGAGGAAACAATTGATCAGGAAGAGTTAGATAATCAAGAAGAGTTAATAAATGAAAGTCCACCTGTCAGTCCTGTAATACCTAGACGTACTACACGTNGAAGTTCCAACTTGTATAGATGAACTTAGGATGTATCCTGCTAAGGATCAGGAGAATTGGCAAAAGGCAATGGAAAAAGAACTAAATTCATTAA
>BHEV01001523.1:0-28058 GCA_004319985.1 Emydocephalus ijimae
CACTAATGGCAACATTTTATAATACATTGCGTGTCTCTTTAGAAAAACACTAATGGCAACATTTTATAATACGTTCACAGCTGAGTTCTCTATCTGAACCCAGATTGCTTGTCTTCAAGAGTGTTCCCCTTGTCCAAGCGGTCCATTAAGTTCCAGTAAAGTCATCTTGTCTAGAGCTTACTGATAATAGGATAATTGGATGATAATTGGATGTATAAGATCTTTCTTCCTTTTTAAATATTGGGACAATAAAAGTGTTACATTCAAGAGACATTTTTAATAGACAATTTATAGCTGTAAAGAAAACTACTACAATCTGTATTAATGCTTATTTTAATCAGGTCTGGTGGGACAATGTCTGTTATGGGAGGGGGCTTTGTGGTTTTTCAATTGTGCAATTAGTTTGGAGATTTCATTTGGAATGTCAGAAGACCAATTTGGTAGATTCTCTGTTCCTTTTTTGGTGATTATAAAATTACAACTTTCAGAAATGTAAAAGGATTAGTAATAAACTTCCCACCCAGGAGCTGTAATTGAAATTCTAATTTAGGGCTAATTTCTCTCGCATGATCAAGATAATACACCAAAACACGATATTATCCCTGATGTTGAAGGTCTGAATAAATTTTTCCCAGAAAGCTTTCTACATGTCAGTCATGCCCGTCATGTCATATCTCTCTCTCTCTCTCACTTTCTCCCTCTCTCTCTCATACTAGATGTATTCCTCTCTCCATTTTACATGGATACAATTAGCAGCTTGATGGGAGTTCTATTGAGTAATGTTTTTGCATTTACATTTCTGTCTTTTAAAGCTACACAGAGATTTAGAAGAAAGTAACCACTGCTCAGGAATATGTCTATGTTAAAATTGGATATCATACTTGTGACCCCACGGGAGATTAAGAACTAAACAATTTCAATTGCTCAGAGGAGTTGCCAATAAGTGAAATAAGTTGTTCTCCCAACTACCACGTAAGGTTAGTGTGTCTAAATTATTAACTGGGTCAGAGACCACCCTGCATAATTCCTTTTTCTGTCTCTAGAATTGCACATTAATGGGAAACTGGCTTTTTAGGGAATCTTCCCTAAACTAGGGAATCTTCCCTAAACTAGGGAAGCCACAATATTGTTCATAAAGAATGTAATCATTTTTGTCAATCGTTGCATTAAAGCCTCCAGGTAGTAGTGCTAAAGCCTTTGGTATGTATTATACTGTATTCAGATTGTCTCCTATAACTGCAGCACAAGCCAGTTTTCCTCCAGTCATTTTTGTAATCCTTATGGGGAGAAATAAGTGTTTATAACAACATGGAGGTGACCAACCCAAAGCCATTGCAAATTGACTTCAGGGATTGAGATTGGTCATCTGGATCTTATTTGAAACACCAACGCATAGAGACTATCATTTCTCTTTAATATGTCTACTGAATTTATTTTTTTTCATATTCATTTCCCAATGATAAAGAATAATAGTTATTCTAAACCAAGGGTCTTCAAACTTGGCAAGTTTTAAGACTTGTGGACTTCAACTCCCAGAATTCCTGAGCTAAAATGACTGGAAGAGGAATTCTGGGAGTTGAAGTCCAGAAGTCTTAAAGCTGTCAAGTTTGAAGACCCCTGTAAAGCATGGTTTAACTAAACATGATTTAGTGAATAAATTACAACCAAATGGTTTTACATAATGCACTAAGCTGTATATCACACTTTATAAACCATAATAGCTGAGTTTGGTCAATATCAAAAAAAAATATCATGATTTATCCAGGGTTTTAAAATACCCCAAACCTGTTATTCTATGATCCTAACTACCCACCCCATTAATAAAACAAATTATTTCATTAGGGTGAGGTTTGTAAGAGTTGCAATTTAGCATATCTGGAAAGCAGAGGTTCAAAAGACAGAGTACACATGCAACATAAGAAATGTATCTCTTATATTTCATACTTCTTCCCTTGTCAGACAGGAATGTTACAGATATAATAGGTGCAAATTCAAAGCAATTTTTTATTGGCAAAGGAATTAGACTCATCTTAATCTTTGACCAAATGTTACTGTGGAAAGCAGCATCAAAACTAAGGAACACTGCAAACATTGAACAACTTTCAATAAGGCATATGCTATTTGGATCCAAACTTAAGAATCTTTTTATGGTTATTCTACCAGCAGCACTACACACATGTTGAGAAATTTGGGTATAGAAAGAATTGTAATATAGCTTCCTGCTGCATCTGCATTAAATATTTTAAATATAATAATTATAGGGGGTAATCTCAAGAAATAACATTAGAATCACCTGTGAAGTCAAGAAAGACAGAAAGACCCAGCAGAAAAGGGGAAAGGAAGAAATTAAGAAAGAGAGGGATATAAACCGGAATGAGAAAAGATATGGGGAAAAGAGGGGGAGGAGAAGCAGTAAGAAACAAGTGCATGAAATAAAGAAATACGGAAATAGTAAAACGTTGAAAAGAAATTGGTTTTTCAGAGATAATGGTTGATGAATTTAAAAGGGAATTCTGCAGGGTGACAAGGGGTCATAAGAATATTTCTGCAATTAAAAATATTTAGAAAACAGGGTAATATAGATACTGATAACTCTTATTAAAAATTAAGGGGGGGGAAATATGCTGCAGAATCCAAATGAAAAGATGTAATGATTATTATTGTAACTTCTTAAAAATAATCGTTTATTGGGAATTAAGATGAGGGAATAAAGGTATATTTTAATCATTGAGGTATCACACTCAAAACAGTAAAAGGGGGGAAACCTATACTTGTTTTTTTTTTCTTTAGTGTTAAAATTTGTATTAATCTAGAATTTATAAAAAGAATGTGTAATGGAAAGGGACTACGACAGACTAAAGAACCAATGAAATTAATAAGTTAATATAGGCTATTAAAAGCAAGGAGAGAATTGGTAACCTTTATTATTATTATTATTATTATTATTATTATTATTATTATTATTATTATTATTACTATTATTAGGCAAACACATATTGTTTATCTTTATTTGTAAAATAAATATTAAAGGATTATATTTGAAATAATTGAAATGAAACAAAAAGATGTTTCGATTGAGATTAATGAAAAAGGCTAGAATTAATGGGTTTGTTTCTCTCCTTACTGAAAATTTGGAATGGAAAAGGTAATAATAGTATGCATAGTATGCTGTCATATTTGTATGTAAAGGTGATGACCTGGAAATATGCTGTCCACTAAAAAGAGATTTTTGTTTTTAATGTGAAAAACTGAATAATTTTTTTTTTAAAAAAAGAAATAACATTAGAACTGTTCTTTGTTGTTTAGTACATAATACAAGTAAGTATACTGATTCCAGCAATGAAAGGAAATATAGGCAGTGAAAGTTCTTCATTCAAAGAATCAAATGAAGGTATTTGATGATGAAGTCTGTATAGAGGAACTGTCCTTGATAATGCTGTGCACAGATACAAGCAAAAACTGAAAATCACAAAGAACGAGTAGCTGTCACATGAAGAAATGGTTTCCATTCATGTAAATGTCTTGCAGCAATTAGAAATAAGAATGTTCACTTGTGAATCTTATAAGATATATGTCTCTATTGTATGCATGATTATAACTAATATGCAAGTTCATCTTTACCTTCATTCAGCTAATGTGTGTGCCAAAATAGAAAATGAACTGAGGCAAAGATTTTTGGAATTAAATTAATAGACTGCTGTATTTCTCCCATATGGGCAAGGCCTAGAAAACAAGTCAGATGATCCTATCAGTGCCAATGAAGAGCACTCTACCGGAATAAACATGACCAGATATAGGCAGTCCCCAGATGCTATGATGGATCCATTCCAGGAGCCTTCATGTAGGACAAATTTTCTGGATGATGGATTGTGGACCATCTGTGTGTACAAAATGAAGTCTGCTATATTAACATTCTTTGGCACTACTGATGATAGCATCTTCATAGCATTGCTTAATTGTTTTAAAGCTTGTCCAGATTATGTTATTTTGGCACAATAATTTTATTTTATTTTTTTGTTTCATTTTATTTTTATTTGTCAATTGCTTACAAGATAATAGGTATAAGTAAAAATGTAGTTATGAATACATGGATACAAATAAGAAAATTAAAAAAAAATATAAAAGAAACAATAGAACAAGGATGATAGGCACGTTGGTGCGCTTATGCACGTTCCCTACAGACATCTTAGGAAAGGGGTGAGGTCAATAGCAGATAGTCTAAGGTTAAAGTTTTTGGGGTTTGGGGAAAAAACCACACAGTCAGGTAGAGTATTCCAGACATTGACCACTCTGTTGCTGAAGTCATATTTCCTGCAATCAAGTTTGGTGCAATTAATCTATTGTTTGCTCTAGTGTCATTATGGTTGAAGCTGGAGTATTCATTGATTGGTAGGACATTGCAATGTATGATTTTATATACCATACTTAGATCAGACCGAAGACGGCGTAATTCAAGGTTTTCTTGGTGTAGCATTTTGAATCTGGTGGCATAAGGTATTCTGCAATGAGTAGAGGATCTGAATATTGTGAAATATTTCTGGACTTTCTCAACTGTGCTAATATCACATACGTAATGTGGGTTCCAGACTGATGAGCTGTATTCGAGTATTGGTCCAGCAAATGTTTTGTATGCTCTAGTTAGTAGTGTAATATTACCAGAGAAAAAGCTATGTAAGATTAGGTTAACAACTCTTAATGCCTTCTTGGCTATGTAGTTACAGTGGGCTACAGCACTTAGATCATTAGAGATGAGTACTCCAAGATCCTTGACAGAGTTTGGATCATCAACACGGTCTTGATTATTCAGCCTATATTTTATTTTCTGATTTTTTTTTGGCAATATGTAGGACAGAGCATTTATTTGTTGAGATTTGAAGTTGCTATTTGTTTAACCATTCTGATACATAGTCAAGATCTTTTTGAAGGATAGCAGTATTGTCTGTGATGTTGAATAGCTTTACATCATCAGCGAAGAGAACGCAGTTGCTCTTGATATGATCACAGAGGTCATTTATGTAGAGTATGAGGAGAATTGGTCCTAGAATACTGCCTTGGGGGACACCACCGTTGACAGGTATAGAATTTGATAGGACGCTCCCAATTTTTACCATTTGTTGTCTTTGACAAAAAATGCTTCTGTCCAGTTATGCAGGTGTCCAGAGATACCGTAAGATTTTAGTTTTAGGAGTAGTTTATTGTGTACCACTGAATCAAAGGCTTTACGGAAGTCTATGTAGATTGCGTCTATTCCTTTGCCCTGATCAAGCTGTGTAGTCCATATGTTTTTGTAGTGTAAGAGTTGCAGATTACAGGATAGTTTTGTTGGTTGAAGATCTCTAGAAAACAATGTGAATTCAAATCATAGCAAAAGGCTGAACGTACAACATATGAGATATAACTTAGAGGAGGGGGAGGAGCTACTATACCTGAGGAGTTCCATCAAAAACAAAACCAATCACATATTGCCTCCTACTGATCAGTAATGAGTATAATCACTGTAATACAAAGTGATGTAAACCCCCATTGGAAAAAGAATTTTGCCTTCAAGTATGAAGCCTTCATAAATTAACATTTATAACACTCTCATCTGAGAGTACAAACAAATAAAAAATGAGGTGTATTATTGATAGCATAGTTCATAAACAGTGGTGTTTCCTAGTGGGGAAACAACCTAAGTCAGGTCTTTGGAGATTCTCAATCATCCAGGTCATGGTTGACCAAAAGATGCTTTTCAAAAAGTAACTGGACTTTCTTAGTTTTTATTTGAAAATGTTTCATTTCTCATTCAAGAAGTCTCTTCAGTTCTGATTGAATCATTCTCCATTGTTCAGTCAGAACTGAAAATCCTTCTTGGATGAGAAGCATTTTCAATTAAAAAAATCCCAAGAAAGTCCATTTGCTGTTAGGATTCCGACAGATGCCCTAATTAAATCATGAGTCTCAAGCCACGCTTCAAAAGAAATCCAGTTATTTATTAGGAGCTTCATGCCAGCATGGACCAGGTGGAGCCAACTCTGTCCTCAGTTAATTCACACTTTGCTTCTGACCCTGTTTCCCCTTCCCCCCAATATGTCACATTCACCAACAAAGCAATTTTATGGGTTGTAAAAGTCCCTCCCCTCTGGTCACTATGGGTTCCCATAGAGACAGCCTTGGAGATTTGGGTGGAATGTGCCCTGTTTTGACTGAGATATCAGCTCCTTAAGGCAGCAGTGAAGTTCACTCTCCCATCCCCCTTTCCTATGGAAACTCAAAAGCTGTTCAGGGATGCTTTCGAGTTGACAGTTGCCTTTTGAAAAGCACCTTTGGGACAATGTAACTCAGTGTTTACATAGCCTAAGCATTGTCTATAAATACTACTTTCAATTAGATACAGTACCGAAGACCACTTTGAGATAGCAATTCCCTGCCAGTTCTCCAATTTATTCTCCTATATAGCTCTACAGCAGGTGTGTCAAACTCATGTCATCATGGCTGCATCATGTGACGTATTGGGACTTTTTTCCCCCACTGGGTGTGGGCATGGGCATGGGCGTGGCCAGCATGTGACACATACGGCTGCGGGCCTGGGAGTTTGACAGCCCTGCTCTACAGGGTACAAATATTCTCCAGGAATCATTTTTATGTGATATGCTTTTTTCTTTATAATTTTTACAGTGGGCAGTAGTTTGCTCTCCTGACAATGTGGTCAGGGGCAGGGATCTGCTTAGCTGTTATTGGCCACTAGAAATCGCTGTGGACATGCTTATTCCTGTCCAGTGACTGGGCTTTGCTTTCCATGCTCATATTGGCTTGAGCTGCAAAGGAGGCCTGACACGAGGTTTCTGCAGAGGCATCTGTTGCAGCAATCTCTGAGCAGGGCTTTCCAAATAGCTTGTCAACTGTTGATGTGAATTTCTTATATAATAGAGTTAAGCATGAAAGCACCATTAGAACAATTTTCAAAACTTGAACTTAACCTCTTTTTGAAAGCTTTTTTATGTCTAAAAAGGGAGATGATTTTCTCTTGAAAATAGTGGCCCGGAGATGCCCAGAAGATGGATTTACATTGGAGAAGATCAGCAGGTTCCGCCAATTGTGTGTTCCTGGTTCTGTCACCAGTGAGTGTACTGCAAGTTGTCCACTTCTGTCAGTGGGACTTTCTTCTGGCTCATTTCAATTGTTTTTATTACCTTGGGAAAGGTAGCATCATTTTGTCTCTTATGCCATTTTGCCTACTTCATAGACTAATTTCAGGTGCTTCCAGTCACATTCATTTGTTGCTAAAATGCCATTTCCTGGCAGAAAGTAGAGCTTATTCATTATTAAGTATTATTTCCCATTTTTCTCTGCACCCCTCTTCTCATCTATTGGCAGGTCTTAGTTGCAGCAGAGAATAAAGCAGAAGGGATTAGGCCAATTAACTGACTATTCTGAGGCGTGTGTGTCATACTTTTGTTGATTTGGGGCTATTGGTTTATTGAATAATACATCATTAACTGGATTCATGCAATACATAAATCATGGTTTACAAAGCACAATAGGATTTATACAATATGTTTATCCAAATTTAAGCACACCACGTGGCAGATGTTTCCAGCATAAAAAGGGAATTCTGGGAGTTGCGTTTCAACAACGTCTGGAATGCCTGTGCTGGTTTGATGCATTATGAATCATAACATAATGTGTTCTCTATGAAGTAGAAGACATTTTCCTAAGCTTTCCAGTGTGTTGCTAATTAATATTACAAGTCAACTAGATTAGTCATAACATATTACTTCTGATAAAACTGCACTGTATACTTCTGCCAGCAGCAGTTCAAGTTTAAGTAATTAATCTCATCAAATACAATTTTTAGGATCAAAGAGTTCCTCATGGCAGTTTTTATTTCATCTGGGCCAATAGAAAACAATGCAAAGACATACCAAGGGTTTGCCCATCAGCAAGGGGGAAAATAACTTCACATTTTGAAGACTGAAATTAAAAACATCACTCATTTTGACTTTCTAGGCTAGAATCCTGAACAGAACTCAAGTAATTATAATACTCATACCACACATTGATATTGGTTTTAGTATAACTTTAGTGTTTGCTTGTTTTTTTAATTCTGTTAATCTTTTTATGGAATTCCTTTCTTATCAATTTTCAGGTTTTTTGTAATTGATTTTTCATTTTTAAAAGTGACCTGTTGAAAATTAAAGAGCTGTTAAAACATTCCATTACCACTATATTTAAAATATGGAAACTTGGCTTTTTGTACAACGTGCTATTAAGCTGATCATGACATAATAAAAATTCTGACTTGCTTCTATACATTTTCATTATGGTAATCAAGATTGAATTTCCATCAAGCACCATCCTATCCATATTTTTCACTCAGCTAGCCTCAATTTGGAATAGATTTAAAACTTAATGAAATACCCTTCCATAGCTTGGTGCTTTTGGATGTGTTAAATCATAGCTGGGCTATAGCCACATTGATTGGGAACACTTGGAGTTATAGGTCCCCAAATACAAAGGGCACCAGTTTGAAGAATGCAAAAATAGATGCAGTTTCATAATATGAAGTCTCTCTTTGCGGTCATATTTTATATGCCAATCACTGATACTTACAGCAATTGACAGGCTATATTTTTTCAATTCTTTCTGTGATAGCTGTTAGAATGTTACATTTGACCAGTATTTGCTATCTGAATATAAACTTTGGAATTTCAATTACTTATTGTTGTTTAATATCTCTTAATTTATATGAGACAATTATGAAATCTTGAAAAAAATTGTATTATTCTTAGCACACAGGTTTATCTTTCATGTTTCCCAACACATTTATTAATTTTTTAGGCCATGGGTAATTATTTGTCATTAATGGAGTGTGAGAATCAAAGATATAGTTTATTGATCTGTTAGATTCAATAAGTCCTATGGATGATAGCAGGTCCCAGAAGGAAGAGACATGAACCAAAGTTTTCAGCTAGGATGGTTTCGAAATATACCAAAACTATGTGTAATCCTGCTGATCTGTTGCTAACTGTGAAAACATATTTTTGCAAAGTATGCACTTGGATGGATAAGTTTAAAATAGGAAGAATGAAACTGCTGGAAATTAGGAACTGAAAGTAATGTACACAGGTGGTTACAGAAAGTGACAGTTTGTGAAGTTGTGAAGCATGTATGTGGTTAGAAGAAAAGTATAAAGGTTAGGGTTAGAGATCAGCTTGAGACCTTTTGATTTATGGCAGTCCTTGCAGGACCTGCTATGTGTCATTGGACCCCATTGCAATGGCTTATTAATATAAGTGTATTTTCTATATATTTTATATCTATTCATTTCTTATGTTCCAAATTATTAGAAACAATAAACCTCTGATCTTAAAGTAAATATTTTTGTTTATGTTGCTGTCTGTTTCCTATTGGTATTTTTTTATGACAGGAGGACAATAAGAATCTGTAACAAAATATTGCTATACATTTATTTCTTCCTGAACATTCCAAATTGTTTCACAGATCAATTCCATTTTCCATTTTTTATTTCCCCAACAGACATCTAGAATTTCCCCATTATGCATATTTTCCTTCTCATAGATGGGTAGGAAAAGTCACTGTATTATCATAGAGGTATTAACATTATTTATGATAATACCTTTGGTAGGTTTCTCTCTTATTACTTTTGGTAATATATCTTTGATAGGTTTCTCTCTTATTGCGAGGATGAAGCCTCAAAGATGTTGGCTTACTGTTCAAATGCTTGCTAACTGAGTGCGTGCATCATTGTAAAGCATGATATTTTCAGCCATTTAAAAAGTCACATTTGGCTGAATTTTGACATACTAATCATAAATTATCCTTCATGAACACTATCGGCTGTGTTAACATAACACATTAAGACAAAATAAATTTAACTATAGCATGGTGTGATATATGTGAACCCAGTGAATTAATTCAGTAAGAACAGGATTTTATGTGTCTCAATATTTGACTTGATAAAGTCACAAATATTATAAGTTGAGTTTCCTAAAATAGCTTAGATTTTTAGCTTTAAAAATGCAAATTGCATGCTCACCTGAGGAGGTCTGATAAGAGGCCTGTGGGAACTATCGGTTCTTAATGGAAGTTCCAGAGCTGAGATTTTATTCCTGACCTTTCTTTATTTCTCATAAAGGTTACTGTTTAGAACTTTCAATATTTTTAGCAGAATACTGGGTAATAGCTCCCTATGGGGTACACTGACAGAAGAGGTGGGGGGTGGTTTCTACAAAGGCTTTGGAAGGATGTTTTCCTGACTCTGTTCAGAGAAAGGTCGATATTACATAATTATTTTAACCCCTTTATGAAACTGAGGGGACTTTTCCTTTTTCTTTGCTTTTTGTGATAATAATTTCCAGATAGATAGTATTAGATGTGCTGTTGGACCATAAAACATTTCATCTGCAGTTTGTCCCCAAGGTGCTATGGGAATTCACATCCTTATCACCATCCACAGATCTGAAATGTGATGTACAGGTTTAAGACATGCAAAAGGCACCGCCAACCTATTGCTCAGCCCAAGCTAGCCAACAACTGAACCTTGAGAACCCAGCCAATCAATGTGCACTCTCTCTGCTTCAAACCACCCAATCAGTTTACTCTCTTCCTGTCTCCTCCCACAGAACTTCCAATTAAACAAAAGGTTGAACAAAACAGCTTTTAGCTCAGTGTGGAGCAATTCCACTGTGTTTTTTTGAAGTTAGTTGTCCTTACAAATCCTGAGTGTAACAAATCAGCAAAAATGGTCATTTGAGCTGGGCTGACTGAAATAGACAAGAGGGTTTTGGGTGGGACAGTGTGGATGAAAGTAGTCACCCATTCAGGGATTTAAAACTCCCTAGCCATCTCCCTAGAAATGCCGGCTGATCTGATCTGTTCCCCTACATTAGCATTTGTTCAAAATATTGAATCAGAAATTCTACCAAATTTGAGGAGACAATTGAAACATTGGATTGATTTTTCAGATTCAAAACAAATGCAATACTGTATTGATGTGTTTTCAAGAAAGCTAATAGATAAAACTATGCTCACTAAGGAACAATTGTCAATATGCCTACTAAACAGCTGAGGAGCCTGGAAGCCAAAATGAATTGAGAACAAGATCAGAAATTGCAGCTGAACACACAAGAATTCAGACAGTCTTTAAAAACAGTTAATTCAAATATCTTCATTTACTGTGTGTGTATGTTGTGTTAAGTCCTCCTGAGCTTTTAAAATATTCCTGCAACATATGGAATGACAACTTTGCTTCATTTATTGTTCTCTTCTTTGTCTGTTTTGGGAGCACTTCTGCTGGGTCTTTTTTATTATTGTTGTTGTTTAATCTTTGGTGAGATTCACAGCCTTTGGGGCTGGTTGGTAGCTCAACAGCTCAAGTCCTAACCAAGGACCTAGAAACTGTTAAGATAGCGTCGGAGGATATAAACTGTTTCAAGTAGGGTGGTTTTTTTTGAAGAATCAGAGTAGTTAAGTCTGATAAGTTCAGAATTTTCATATAGTGAAGTAGCCCTTTAAGTATTGCTCCAAGGACTCCAGTTACAATTGGGATAACACACAATTCATTTTTCCAAAGTCGCTCAACTTCAATTTGTAAGTCCCGGTACTTTGTGATTTTTTTTTCTTGCTGCTTGTCTTCAATTCGTGCATCACCAGGTATTGCAGTGTTAATGAACCAAACCTTTTTCTTTTCAACTATTGTTGTTGTTGTTGTTATTAGATGAAGGTCCAGTTGGGTTAGCTGCAAGTTCGAAGGGGCTTCCTTAACATAGAATAGAATAGAATAGAATAGAATAGAATAGAATAGAATAGAATAGAATAGAATAGAATAGAATAGAATAGAATAGAATAGAATAGAATAGAATAGAATAGAATAGAATAGAATACTTTATTGGCCAAGTGTGATTTATTTTTATTGATTTTATTTTTATTTATTTGATTTGTCCATTGCTTAGAAGATATTAGGTATAGGTATATACATAGTTATGAATACATGAAATGGGTACATATCAGAAGAATAAAAGAAACAATAGGACAGGGATGGTAGGCATGTTGGTGCACTTATGAACACCCCCTACAGACCGCTTAGGAAAGGGGTGAGGTCAATAGTAGACAGTCTAAGGTTAAAGTTTTGGGGGTTTGGGGAAGAAACTACAGAGTCAGGTAGAGTATTCCAGACATTGACCACTCTGTTGCTGAAGTTGTATTTCCTGCAATCAAGTTTGGTGCGTTTAACCTTGAGTTTGTATCTATTGTGTGCTCTTGTGTTGTGAGGGTTGAAGCTGAAGTATTCATTGACAGGTAGGACATTGCAATGTATGATTTTATATACCATACTTAGATCAGACCGAAGACGGCGTAATTCAAGGTTTTCTTGGTGTAGCATTTCGAATCTGGTGGCATAAGGTATTCTGCAATGAGTAGAGGATCTGAATATTGTGAAATATTTCTGGACTTTCTCAACTGTGCTAATATCAGATACGTAATGTGGGTTCCAGACTGATGAGCTGTATTTGAATATTGGTCCAGCAAATGTTTTGTATGCTCTAGTTAGTAGTGTGATATTACCAGATAAAAAGCTACGTAGGATTAGGTTAACAACTCTTAATGCCTTTTTGGCTATGTAGTTACAGTGGTCTCTAGCACTCAGATCATTAGAGATGAGTATTCCAAGGTCCTTTACAGAGCTTGGATCATCAACAAGGTCTTGATTATTCAGCTTGTATTTTATTTTCTGATTTTTTTTGCCAATATGTAGGACAGAGCATTTATTTGTTGAGNGGACACTCCCAATTTTGACCATTTTTTGTCTGTTTGACAGGAATGCTTCTATCCAGTTATGCAGTTGTCAAGAGATTTTAGTTTTAAAATCCATACCATATGGATACCATAAGATTTTAGTTTTAGGAGTAGTTTGTCATGTACCACTGAATCAAAGGCTTTACAGAAGTCTATGTAGATTGCGTCTATTGTTTTGCCCTGATCGAGTTGTGTAGTCCATATGTTTTTGCAGTGTAAGAGTTGCAGATTACAGGATAGTTTCTTCCTGAAACCAAATTGTTTATTGGAGAGTAGGTTGTTTGTCTTTAAGTAGAGGATAATGGATTGGTTAATAATTGATTCCATGACTTTACAGGTGATGCAGCATAAGGAGATTGGTCTGTAATTTTCAACTAGGCTGGGGTCTCCCTTTTTGAAGATGGGGATGACCATGGCTAGTGACCATAGGTTTGGCAAGGAGCTGGTCCTGAAAGATTTTTCAAAGATTATGCTTAGAGGTTCTGCTATGGCAGTGGATAGCTTTTTAAAGAAGTAGGAACATATTCTGTCCGGTCCAATAGATAAAGATGGTTTTAGATTGCAAAGTGCTTTTTCAACATTGTCTTCTGTAAAATCAATATGTATTAGATCATTGTAGTTTTCTGTGGTTTGGCTAGGAAATACTGGGCATGATCCATTGCTGTTTACAAATACTGAGCCAAAGAATGTGTTAAAGAGGTTGGCTTTAATGGTGTCGTCGTTGCAGTCTTTACCATTAAGTCCTTTAAGGGGTGGGATGGACCTTGAGTCTTTTAGTTTGTTGTTTACAAAGTTGTAGACAGCACAGGTGGAATTGGTGCATAGAAGGTTTTCCTCTTGTTTAATGTGATAATTGGTGCATTCAGTCTTTATCTGATGGCATAAATTTTTGTATCGGCTTTTGAAATTGGCAACGTGACCAGATTTGTTTTTCCGCTAGAGTGATCTTTTTTTGGATTGAAGTTTCATTATTGTTATGGGTAATCTGTTGGGTTTTTTTTTGTTTTGTTTTGTTTTGTTTTGGGAGTTGTTGGTATATATAGTTTGATGACTCTTTTGACTTCAAGTAAAAATATGTTGTAATGGTCTTCAACAGTATTGCATCCAGTGAATAGAGATTGCCAATCAAGGGATGAGAGATCGTTGTCTATAAGATTATAGTTGCCTTTTTTTCAGTTATAATTGGGGATTATGTCATTGTGATGATTTTTGTGTGGGCGTATGTTGAGACAAAAGTCAATCATATTGTGGTCACTGTTGGAAAAGGGTTCTTTAGTTTGTATTCCATAAATTAAATTCAAACTATTGCAAAAGATGAAATTGAGGCAGTTGTTTAGTCTAGAGTTTTTGGTTACTAGTTGTTCCAGTCCCAGATTTATAACAGCATTGTAGAAGGTTGCGTGTATGGGTTCAATTGTACATTCATTTAGGGTCAAGTCAATATGAGGTAGATTGAAGTCACCAAGAAAGATAAAAGCATGTGGGCAGGATGCTGCCCATGTTAGTAGTGTATTTAGCTTGCTTACATGTTCAATGTCATAATCAGGTGCTCTGTAACGTAGTAAGAAACAAAATGTGATATTTAAGGATAGTTCACAGATGATGGTCTCAGGAAGAGCAAGCTCCTGGGTAACTTTGATATTTTTTAGATGGAAGAACTTTTTATAGAAGATAGCAACACCATGAGGTAGAACCATGAGGACCTCTCTTTGTCGTCAGACAGCAACGAAGAAGAGGTCCACCGATTGCGATCCGATCGGGACCATCGTCCAAAGTCCCTATGCCCTTGCGCTGGCTGTGGAGCCAACCATGCCAGGTCCGAATGCAAATTCCACGACGCACTCTGCCATGAGTGCGGGAAACGAGGCCAAATCAGGCGGGTCTGCTGCAGCTTGCCAGGTTTCAGCCAGGCCTTAAGAGGGGCTAACTACTGCCAATCGACAGGAAACCGTCCTGTAAGGCAAATGCCAGCAAACCACTCCTACAGAAATCCAGCCATGCAGAGAGAAGAGGCTCACCACACTATCACTATCGGTCACGCCTCAGCCTTGGACACTAAGAAAATCCGAGTCACTGTAGTCATCGAGAACCAGCCGTGCCACATGGAAGTCGATTCGGGATCGTCCCTCTCGATGGTGTCTTGGAAGAAACTCAAGCAACTCATCCCCACAATTCAACATCAAGACCTCCAATTTCAACGCCTCATCCTCAAGGACTACCAGGGGAATCGAATCCCCGTCGTCGGGTCCTGCCGAGTCCGAGTTTCCTTCAAGAAGCACACAGCGTACTTACCTCTAACGGTCATCGATAGAGACAGGCCTAGCCTACTAGGCCTCCAATGGTTCATGCCACTCGGCATTGAAGTGGCCGGTGTGAACCGAGTCGGTGGTTGTGATTGGGAGGAAGACCTTATCTCTGAGTTCAGTGACATCTTCGCGGACAGCTTAGGCGAGTATAAGGGGACCCCGATCTCATTCAGCTTAGATCCAAAAGTAGCTCCCATTCATTTTCGCCCTAAAATCGAAAATCGATGAACAACTCGACAAGCTAATTGCTCAAGGGGTGTTGAAGCCCATCGATCACTCTCCATGGGAAACCCCTATTGTAACACCCATTAAGCCAGATGGGTCAATCCGAATTTGTGGGGACTACCNACCAGTAGATGAAAAAACGGCACAGGCCCAAACTATTGCAACACACCGGGGTGCCTTTAAATGTACCCAGCTGCAATTCAGAGTTAGTGTAGCCCCAGGGATATTCCAGAGCCTCATGGAAAGGTTATTACAAGGAATCAAGGGCGTGGTCCCCTATTTTGATGATGTATTAATTGCAGCCCCTACAAAAAATATCTTACAGGACCTTTTAAAATGCGTTCTAAAAAAATTCCAAGAGGCTGGACTTAAGGTGAAAAAAAATAAATGTAAATTGTATACTGACAGTGTTGAGTTTCTAGGGTACCGGATTGATAGCCAGGGCATTCATCCTACCGAAAGTAAATTAAAAGCGATCAAAAACGCTCCCAGGCCACGAAATCAGGCCGATCTCCAGGCATTTTTAGGCCTCATCAATTTTTAGGCCTCATCAATTTCTATAATGTATTTTTACCGCACAAAGCAACTGTTGCTGAACCGTTACACCAGTTATTAGATAAAAAAGCATTGTGGGTCTGGGGTTACCGGGAAGAACAAGTGTTCCGGAATGTCAAAAAACTGCTCACTTCTGACTCTGTACTCATGCAGTATAACGGGACTTTGCCATTAGTTATAACCTGCGATGCATCGCCTTTCGGCCTGGGCGCCATTTTGAGCCACGTACTGCCCAATGGGAATGAAGCCCCTGTTGCATACTTTTCAAAGACTCTTTCTAAAGCAGAGCGAAACTATGGACAAATTGATAAAGAAGCCCTTGCAATCATCTCAGCTGTGAAAAAATTTCATGAATACGTGTATGGGAGAATCTTTACTATTGTGGCTGACCACAAACCATTGCTAGGGATAATAGCCGAGTACAAGCCAACCCCCTACATATTATCCCTTAGAATGACCCGATGGTCAGAATTCCTAGCTGCTTATAATTATCGGCTGCAATATCGCCCGGGGAAAGCCATTCCCCACGCCGACGCATTGAGCCGAGCACTGCTTCCAGAGACTCTCGACGATCCGGCACCAACAGCAACCACGTTGCAGATCGAAGCACTCAACTCGCCGCCCATGACCACCCGAGGCATCGCGAGAGAAACCAAATGAGACCACACCCTAGCCCGAAACCTAGGCTGGGTAGAACATGGATGACCATTGGACCAAGTACCAGGTGACTTCGCACCATTCAAATCTCGACAGACTGAACTGTTCTCCCAAAAAGGCTGCATCATCTGGGGCGATAGAGTCGTTGTCCCAGAATGACTCAGGAAGATGCTGCTGCGAATTTTGCATGTGGGCCATCGCAGCATCGTGCGAATGAAGGCGCTTGCATGAAGCTACGCATGGTGGCCGGGCATGGATCGGCAAATCGAGCAGTGGGTTAAAGCCTGTCCCAATTGCCAACAAGTTAGCAACACCCCACCAAAAGTCATGCCTCCTGAATGGGAGACGCCACGTGGACCCTGGTCCAGAATCCACCTGGATTTCGCGGGGCCAACCAAAGGCAACACCTTCCTACTTACAGTCGACGCCTACTCCAATTGGCTGGAAATTCATCGTATGACGACTACAACCTCTGAGGCAGTGATCAAGATTCTAAACAGACTCCTTGCAACCCGCAGATTGCCAGACGTCCTGGTGTCCGATAACGGGCCACAGTTTTCTGCACTAATGTTCGAGCAGTACCTCGCTGACCGCGGCATCCACCATGCGCTCACCTCGCCTGCGCACCCTGCGACCAACGGCCAAGCAGAACGCATGGTCCAATTTGTAAAAAAGACCTTGCAAAAGGTAGACTATGACAATATTGATGACAAGGTCAATCAAATTCTCTTCTTGCAACACATCACTCCACATAGCGTCACCGGCAGAACTCCTGCCGAACTACTGATGCACCCTGCTTACGAACCGGAAAAACCAATAGGATCCAGCGGCCGCTGTCGCATCTTCCAGGTAGGAGACCTCGTTTATGCACGGAACTTATCGGGCAACCTGTTATGGATAGAGGTGACAGAAGTACATTTAACCGGCCCCAAATCCTTCATAGTGCAATGCCTTGACAATAAATTGTGGAAACGGCATATCGACCAATTGCAGTCACGACTTGCAACGGCCAGTCAACAGCTCCCCTATGACCAAACCGAGGGGGGAGGAAGTACAGAAGAAGATGAAGTTCCAGGGAACCCGTTCGAAGGGAACGACGATTAAGTGATACTCAGGAAACGGAGCAAGAAGAAGAAACATTTGCACCTCAGGGAATTGAGGAAAATGTGGGCAATGACGAAGAAATAAACTCTGAACTAGAGGCGGAACCACTGCCAAACAACGACCTACCTCAACAGGATTGCAATCAACCAATCCAATGAAAATCCAAGAGACTTAAAAGACAACCATCCTATTTAAGGGACTATATAACTGCACCAGAATTAAGAAGCCAGGGGGGAGGGGTGTTGTGTATACAATATAGTTAATAAAGTGTGAGCTTGAGGTAAAGTGCAGGGTTCTGGCCCTGAACTTCTGATTGGCTGTTAGGCGGCCAAACCGGATTGGCCAGTTCTGAGGAATCCGATTGGCCCTTAACGGAGAGTTCTTATTGGTTGAAAGAGCTAGCGTTCCTAGCTCGTTATTGGTTAAAGCTTACAAGGATTGCCTATATAAGGCAGAGTTCACTGTTGTTAAAAGGAGAAGTCACTATGCAATTAAAGAGCTGAAGTTCACCGTTCAGAGGCTGTCTCCATTTATTCCAACCCATGCTCAATACATAACAACAAGATCTTTCCTTTCTTTTTCACTTCTGTCTCATCTGCCTTCCTGGCTTCGATTTAGCCATGCTGGCAGTTCTCTTTTTAGTTCGGATGGAGGGGTTTTCTTGGGGTCAGTCAAGGAGACTCTCCTTTCCTTGTGACCACCGAAGCATTTCTCTGCCTTTACCACCCATCCAGGGTGACTTTCGGCTCCTAAGAGCCTTAGGGCTTTCTCCTCCCTCCTTCTTTCTCCCTACCAGCTGTCCAATGTGGCTCCGGAGAAACTGTGTGGGGGATATTAATGGAAACACATTGTCTGGCATGGAAGATACTTCTATCAGCAGTGTGAGGGATTTAAATGAAGGGACGTTGTTTGCACTCTGCTGGCTGCAAATGATACAGTTCAAGAGCTCCACCAGTGTGGTTAATAGGGCTTGATGGAAAGAGCTTCACTTCTCTGGGGAAGGAAAGGAGGGCTCCGGATCAGTTAGCAGGAGCTCCGCCAGCATTATTAGGGCTCCATGGCTTCAGAATCTAGCGTTTTTGGGCTTGTTTTTTGGGCTTTGGTTCACTCACGATTACTGGTGCAGGCGGCAGCTTTAAAAGTGATTTCTGGTGCAGGTGGTGGCTTTATAGGGAGATGGTGCTCCAGGAGCGAAAGCCTCACCTTCCCAGTTGGGCGCCACCATTTCCCAGCAAGGAATTTGTCTTGGTGTAAATACTTTCAGTATAAAGAAAAGGTACATTCGTTAAGAATCAAGAATTATAACATACAACACTTAATGATAGTCATGGGGTACAATCAACAATCAAATCATACTAGGAAACAGTCAATATAAATTGTAAGGATACAAGCAACAAAGTTACAGTTCTACAATCACAAGTGGGAGGGGATGGGTGATAAGGAGTGATGAGAAGATTAACAATAATAGAAGTGTACACTTTGTAAATAGTTGAACAGTATTGAGGGAATTATTTGTTTAGCAGAGTGATGGCTTTTGGGAAAAAAACTGTTCTTGTGTCTAGTTGTTCTGGTGTGCAGTGCTCTATAGCATCATTTTGAAGGAAGGAATTGAAAAAGTTTATGTCCGGGATGTGAGCAGTCTGTAAATATTTTCACAGCCCTCTTTTTGACTCGTGCAGGATACAGGTCCTCAATTGAAGGCAGATTGGTAGTAATTGTTTTTCTGCAGTCTTAATTATCCTCTGAAGTCTGTGTCTGTCCTGTTGGGTTGCAGAACCAAACCAGACAGTTATAGAGGTGCAGATGATAGACTCAATAATTCCTCTGTAGAACTGTATCAGCAGCTCCTTGGGCAGTTTGAGCTTTCTGAGTTGGCGCAGAAAGAACATTCTTTGTTCAGCTTTTTTGATGATATTTTTGATGTTAGGTGTCCATTTTAGGACATGTGATATAATAGAAAACTATAGAAAATTTGAAGGTTTCTACTGTTGATACTGTGTTGTCTAGTATTGTAAGAGGTTTCTTCTAAAGGGATGGTTTCTTTTAAAGTCTACCACCATTTCTACGGATTTGAGTGTGTTCAGTTCCAGATTGTTCCAGTTACACTATGAGGCAAGTTGTATAACCTCCTGTCTGTATGCAGATTCATCGTTGTCTCGAATGTGACCAATCACTGTTGTGTCCTCAGCAAACTTCAGTATTTTAACAGATGGATCGTTTGAGATGCAGTCATTGGTATATAGGGAGAAGAGAAGTGGAAATAGCACACAGCCTTGGGGGTCCCTGTGCTGACTGTACAGCTATCAGGTGTGATACTGCCTAGCTTCACCTGCTACTTCCTGTCTGTTAGGAAGCTTATGATCCACTTACAAGTGTGTTCAGGTACCACTAGTTGGTTTAATTTAGTTAGAAAATGTCTGGAATGATGATATTGAATGCTGAACTGAAGTCTACAAAGAGGACCCTTGCGTAGGTATTTGAAGATTCAAGGCGTTGTAGGATGTAATGCAGAGCCATGTTAACAGCATCATCTGTCGATCTATTTGCTCGGTATGCAAACTGCATGGGATCTAACAGCGGATCCATGATGGTTTTCAGGTGGGACAGCACAAGTCTTTCAAAGATTTTCATAACTACAGATGTTAGAGCAACTGGTCTGTAGTCATTCAGTTCCTTGATGAAGGGCTTCTTTGGCACTGGGATGATGGTAGAACGTTTGAAGCAGGAAGGAACATAGCACATCTTGAGTGATCTATTGAAGATTCAGGTGAATATGGGGGCCAATTGGTCAGCACAGACTTTTAAACATGTTTTATTTCTTTTTCTTTTCCATCTTTGTGATAGGTAGACCTTCAGTCCAGTGATGTAGGGTTCTGATCACTCCTCTTTTTCATGAGAATAAGATCGGTGGCTCATGAGATCAGTATTTATGATCTGTGTCTGTAGGTTTTCTGTAAACTTCAGTGTTGAGGCTTCTATCTTCCTTAATGTGTACTACAGAATATTTTCCTTAACATCTTTCCATGTGAGCTTAATGTATCTGTCCATAGAGTTGATGGGTTTGGTGAAGGCTTCCAGTTCCTGTGTTAAATGAAGCCTTCACCAAACACATCAACTCTATGGACAGATACATTAAGTTCACATGAGAAGATGTTAACACCTAGTAGCAGACTCTTCTCCACGAATATGGACTAGCTGCTGGTCACTGAGTGTTAGGCCAATTATACAAAGAGCTCGTTCATTGTTCTGTTTAAAGTCAGCAATCTTCTTGGCATCATCCTCATTAGCTGGATCCCAAGCATTTACATCCGGTGGGTCTTGAACTACATTCCATAAACCTTCTTTATGCAGAAGTAGACTGCACTTCATAGACCAGGAAACATAGTTTGTTCCATCCAACCAGGTTATCAGTGATAGACTTGTTGAAGTGACTTGTGCCATCTTTACCAGGATAGTAATGCACAATTAAACAGTAAACAGCTGTCTGTATTCAGTACTGTGTATTCACACTAACTCTCAGTTATCTGTGCCTGGTATGGCCTGGGCCCATAACCAGTGTTGAGGTAATTCCCCGTTAGGAGAATGAGCGCATACAGGGAGACGTATAGAGAGTAGTGTTGGAATAATACACACAGAGCACACAGATACACTGTGCAGTAAATGTAGATTTTTACTTCCAGAAACATAAAACAAAGTCCAAAATAAGCAATCCAAAGTCATTCACAAGTTAAATCAGTCAGTTTTCAGTCCAGGGATAATCCAAATATCAAAGTCCAGTGTCAAAAAACAGACTTACATTAAATCCAGAAATATCAGTCAATTAGGAAAAATGGAGGAACGGCAATATTTTCCAACAGAAGGAAACAGAGATACTCACTCAGACACTCTCTCTTCTGAGACTAAGACAAGACAAATCAGGTTTCTGGCTCCATCTTATGGCCATTTGAGTAACCACACCCAATTGCAGTTTTTAGCATGCTCTTAAAGAGACAGTGTTAAAATGTCTATCCTGGTTTATACATTTCAACCCAAATACCTGTTAGGTGACTCATATTTCTAACAGTCTCCTTGTAAATTAAATAAATAAACAAATTAAATAAATAAGTAAATATGCTCCTCAGCAGATGATCAGAGGCCAAACACAGAAATGAACAATGGCTGTGGGCATGAGGGGAAAAACTCTAAATCCAAACAAAACTCAGTTTTTAAAAAGTTTGGGGGATTTAAACTGGTGATTAAATGGGTGCCTTGACCATTTACAAGCCTTGAGACAATCATTCAGTCTCTTAAATTCATCTCTAGATCCTCTTTCCCCAAAAGGGCAAAGAAAGGCCTCCCCTCTAAAGGCCTCTAAAGAGATATTGGTAGGCTATATCTCTGTGTTCTTATCTCTTCTATTTCCACATAATTTTCTATTTTAATGTAGAATGATGCAAGTATAATCACTGTTAGCACAGAGGAGCCTATACGAGGCAAGATGGAAAATAATTTGATGTGACATTGCACAGCTGTGCTCCCATATATTTGCACTGATTTCTGATTGCCTTCAAGAAAGAGATGTCATATTTCTCTTCCTGCCACTTTTTTCACTGATGAGTTTCTGCTACACTTGGAATAGGCCTTCTTGCCTGTGAGATTGAATGTTTTTCATTTTGAAAATGAATTTTCACATTTTTCTTTTAAGGAATTGACCCACCTTTGGAAGGGGATCAAGATTTTCCCAAACATTCCATAAATAGTACTCAAACTGTCCATGTTAGGGACCTTTGCCAGCCAGCCACCCATAAAACAGTTGGCATTTTGAAAATAGACTTCCTCTTCAGAGGAAAGTGGCATGAATTCTTTTTTTTAATAAAATTTTTATTAGTTTCTTAAAACAAACATAAACAAACAAAACATAAAAACATCAGGCCATCTTCCATAATGTACATACAGTGTGCCGGTTGGTTTACAAATGGTTTTGTGCTTCCATTTCGTAGTCTTCAATTACAATTAGATTGTATATGGTCTCATATTTTCAATCCAATATTAAATACATTGGTATCATTATTAATCAATCATTTGACTATACTTTTATTCATTCATGCTTTGGAAAATGATCATATTTTACTTAATATGTTTTGTGATGATCATATGATCATCCCAAATCTATCCTAAATACATTTTGTAGATATAATAAGAAAAGAATACACCTTTATATATTTAGTATTTTCTAAAAGTGTACATATTTCATTACTACACTTTATTGTCTAACCATTGATAGAATAGATCCCAAACTTTATAAAATTGTTTATCATCCTGTTCTCTAATTTCAAATGTCAATCTGCTCATTTCAGCACATTCCAATATTTTCTTAATAATTTCCTCCTGTGATGGTATTTTCTCATTTTTCCAGTTTTTAGCAAATACAATCCTAGCTGCTGTTAATACATTTACAATCAGGTATTTCAAATCTTTACTATATATTTCAGGTAAAATTCCCAATAAAAATATTTCTGGTTTCAAGTCTATATGCTTTTCTGTCATTGTTTCCAACCATGTGTGGATTTTAGTCCAGTATTTTTTAGTATCCGCACAAGTCCACCATATATGGTAATATGAGCCAGGTGTCTGATGACATTTCCAACATTTTTCGGATTTATTCTTGAACATTCTTGCTATTCTTGTTGGGGGGAAATGCCACCTGTAAGACATCTTTTACAAATTTTCTTTATATGCTGTTGACATAGTCATTTTATAATTTTGAGACCACAATTTTTGCCATTTCTTTAAATCAATCCCATATCCAAAATTCTTCCCCAAGTAATCATAGTTTCTTTAACTTGTTCTTCTTCTAATTTAATTTCTAATAAATATCCATACAATTATTTAATCACCTTTTCATCAGTACCTGTCAAAATCTTATCTAAATCAGTCAATTTATCATAGAAACCTTCCTTTTTAGAATCTTTATCATACCTTGAATGTATTTGCGCATACGAAAACCAATTCATCTTTATACCTTGTTCCTCTAGTTTTTGTATAGATTTAAGTTCACCCTTTTCATTCAATATTTCACCATATCTAACTGTTTGTTCCTTTTTGTATATTATAGGATAAGAAAATGCTTCAATAGTTGATAGCCAGACTGGAATTTTCAAATAACATTGTCTTTTAATCTTCTCCCAGTTTAACCACAGAGACTCCCGTATATAATGTCTTCTAAAGTACCCCTAAGTTTTAGTTCCTGTTAGATCTGGAAGCGTGGGCACAAGGAACGGAGACGAGGCATCGAATAGTGACTTCAACTCTTTATTAGTGACTTCAGAACAAAGCGAAAAGCTAGGGCAGCAGCAGCTCCTTTTATAGAGCTGGCTGCTGTCACAACATCCAATGATTTGAGTTTGCCGTGCTGGAAAGCATCCAATCAGCGGCGACCCTCTAACCGCCAATCAGATCAGCCGACAATGACCAATCACGATCCGCTATTAGTAGGCCAATCAGAAGTGCAGGTTTACGAGCCTGCTGTGAAAGCAAAATTATTTAGAATCGCAAGCTAATGAGTTCGCTTAGTTTGTAACAGTTCCTTTATACCATAGAAAAGCATGGAAAGTGGCATGAATTTTGTGCAGCTGTTGGCCTTATGAATGAGAAATAGATCAAATGGGGCCTTTTGCTAGAATTACAATAATGCAATATCTACACTATAATTAATCCTATCCTGTCTTTGAAACACCAATGATTGATCATTATTATTATTGAAAACCAGGTTTTAGCTAACACAATTCTGGTGCACATTCATAGAACTATAATCTCAAGAAAGGAAAATTAATCAAATCTATAACTAATGGACTCTACTATTTGCTAGTTCGCTTTTGGAACAGTGTCATAATTTGCCGATACTTGCTCTTTCTGAATGGTGAAACTTTATTCTTTTGTTTACAACCAAGAAGTATAACCCAGGTTGTTGTAAAAGTACCTATGGCATGAGACAGCAAACAGATGGATAGAGGTCACCCGTTGCTTGTATGTTGTAGATCATATTGGAAGGCTGTTATGACAGGTGGCCATTGTAGACAGGTGAAGTCAAGCATTAGCTAAGGCCACAAGACTTACAAACTTACTTACTAAGTAATCCTGTTTTTGAAAGAGGATTAAAAAATAGATGGGTGCAATAAAATTCTTGATGAGAAAAGTGATAATTTAGGGAAACCAACCTCCCGGAAACCTGGGCTAGAATGATCCTTTAATATTTGTTTATTTATTTTGGTCTACTACATCAATATTAAAAGCTAACAAATAAAACCTAAAAAAAGAGAAAAAAGTAGAATATCCAACATCCATATTTTCTGTATCTATACAGGCTTAATATTATAGCATATTAAGATTAATGCTGACTAATATCGACTTACTTCAACATCTTCCAAAACAAATTAATTTTAATCAGCCACTGTCCTGCAATTACATTGTTTATATTGGTATATCTGGATAGTGTTCTTACAAAAGAAAAAAAGTCAAAAAATTCAACTGACCTTCATATTCATTAAAGTGGGCATAATAAAGAATTGAATAAATACTCCTTTAAAAGAGAATAACATAGAACAACATGATCTTCCCTTATTTTCTCCAATAAATCAGAATAATCTGAACAAAAGGAAGATTCTATTATCTTGTGCATTAAATTGAGCCAGTTTGAAAGTCTTGAGGGTAACGTTAAGTGTGGGGGGAGTTGTTTGTTTGTTTGTTTTTGTCAGGTGGAAAAAGGTGTTGTTGCTGTTAAATGACAAGATTTAATTGACAGTAATGTTGTTTTCTTTTCATCCCTCTAAACCTCCATGGCTGCCTACAGGATGAGAAATAGCTTTTCTGTTAAAGGCACATTTCCTTAGTGTGACTTAGAAATCAACAGCATTTGCATCAACAAACATTGCAAGCTTATGTGGCTTTCTGTCTGAGAAACTTCATATCCATGAATCATGAAACCAATGGTACTCCAAAAACTGAAAGGTGGAACTATGGCCAGGCTGCCATGGACTAGCTCCCCACCACCATGCATCCTGTGAGGACCCTAAATCAGGTGTCCCCAACCCCTGGTCCATGGATCAGCACCAAGCCACAGCATGTCAGAAACCAGGCCACACAAACAAGCAAATCCCTATCTGTAGGATGCAAGCAGCATACAAAACGATGCCCCTTCCAGTCCATGGAAAAACTTCTCTCCATAGAACTGGTCCCTGGTGCTGAAAAGGTCAGGGGCCACTGCCCTAAATGATCTCTGTGTGGGCCTCAAAACTTGAACTGAATTTAGATACAAGTACTGTATTTTTCACTCCACAAGGAATACTTTTTCTCCCCCCAAAGTGGGTGGAAATGTCTGTGTGTCTTATGGAGCAAATATTGTGTCACAGTGCTGGTCCTTTGGCAAATAGCAGCCGGGCTGTGGCGGCAGGGTCCTTTTACAGTGCTGAACCTCACCTCTTCTGTCTCTTTTCTGCAGTGCATAAGTCAATAGGCAGAGCTGGCACATGAGAAGATATCTATCTGTGGTCCTCTCAGGCCCTGGTTCAGAATATTTTTTCTTGTTTTCCCCCTCTAAACCTAGGTGCGCTTTATGGTCAGGCGCATCTTATGGAGTGAAAAATATGGTAGTGCTCGACTATTACCACAACTGGGACCGAAATTTCCATTGCTAAGCAGGCTTTGTTAAGCCAATCATTGCAGCTAAGGGAAATCCTGGTTGTTAAGCATATCTGACTTCCTCCATTGATTTGGCTTGTTGGAAGCCAGCTGGGTAGGTCGCAAATGGTAATCACATGATCCCCAAACACTATAATCATTGTAAATACATGATGGTTGCCAAGCACCCAAATTTTGATCATATGACAAAGGAGATGCTGCAACAGTCATAAGTAAAAAAGACCAGTCATAAATTGTTTTTTTTTAGTGTTGCTGTAACAGTCACTAAACAAATGGCTGTAAGGACTATATGTATATCAAGAACTAATAGAACAGAGGCTGCATATCCTGGTAGTTTGTAGGACTTTGTCAAGTCCTGATATCATTTTATTATTTGTGCTTCTAACATTTCTTTTCAAATTTCACTTCTTTTCAAGTTACAGCTTTAAACCAGGGGTGCCAAATTCACATCATCATGTGATATATCAGGACTTTTTCCCTCTTTGCTAAACCAGGCCAGACCGTGGTCAGTGTGTGATGGATCCGGCCCACGGGCCATGAGATTGACAGCCCTGCTTTAGGCAGTATAAAGACCATTACATCCTAACCAAGGGCCCCGTTCATGGGCCACAGAGTTTGGCCAATGTTTTTCAAACTGTGGGACATGAGCAACTTGGAGGGTGCTGTAAAAAAAATCAGATTTGTGCAAACAATATGTGAGTGCTGTCAAATCTCACTTTCGATTTTGCGAGCTGCTGGGGCAGGCAGTTGAAACCCCATGAGAGAGTTTTTTAAATTTTAAAAAAAAAGCTGAATAGTCTATTTTTCCTCTTGCCAAGACTAACTTTCATGAAATTGTTGGTTTTCTTCATGAGAAAGGGGTTTCACAGAAATTTATTTTGGGGCTTCAAAATAGCCTTGTTTTGAGAACTTATGTATTAGATCAAGGACAAAGAAAATATATTTTGTTGTTGTTTTTCTTTATTGCTTTGCCTTTTAGGGCCCTTTGTCAACAATCATTTTAAACTGTCAAGAATCAGTTGCTTGTTTGTCTAAATGACTTCTAGCAGAAGCACTTCCAGCTGTGCTTGTATCTGCATATGCCCAGTAGCTGGAATCACATATGGCTGTTTACAATTGTAGTAACTTATTAAAAATCCACTATTTGCTTCAAGCTTCCAACTATCCCATGTTTCCTTTAATGAGATTATCTTTGTGTATGCCACCCACTATGTCAGAATTGCAAACATCAATAGTCAAACTATTTTATTACCTTTCTAGTAATATTCTAAATTGTTTAATAAAGTTGTTTGTTTTGCCCTTATTCATCACAAAGTTAAAAAAAAAAACAGAAGGGACAATGAAAATTAAGTTTCTGCCCTTAAATGAATCAGTAATGTGTATAAATGTGCACCTTTTTAATAATGAAAAACAACAAGGTTAAACAAATGTTTCACAAAAAAATCAAAAAATGGCTCCCTGGGGCTTTTTAGCAGCTTAAATATTTGTTAACAAAACTAAATAAATGGACATGTCTGAAAGAGAGAAAATAACAATGAAAGTGTTACGGACTAAGCAATTGCGCTAACTAAAAGGTTAAATAGTTTTACTTCCACAGCAGGCTCAAAATCCCCACCAAATCCTAATGGTGGGGAACAAGATGTTAAGAAGCAAACATTTTTTAGAGATAATGGATAAATTTTATTGTTAAAGGGATTCTAGAAAGGTACATAAGACTGCATCTTTATACTTGTATTT
>BHEV01001524.1:0-46987 GCA_004319985.1 Emydocephalus ijimae
AACCTTGGCGGCGAACGCAGCAGGGATCGCGCGGTTGCGAATCCCTGCCGCCGCCGAAGGCTTGCAAACCGGAAGTCCCTAGCTGCTTATTCTTACACGCTGATCCATCGCCCGGGGAAGAACCTGTGCCACACTGATGCCCTCAGTCGTTGCCCTCTGCCTGTTCCGGTTGAAGACCCTGCACCCATCCACGCTATCTTCGAGGTCAACGATCTCAACCTGCCCATTACTGCCCTTGACACTGCTGCTCACTCCTCAAGGGACAAGGTAACCGCCCAAGTTCTGGACTGGGTGGGGAAGGGGTAGCCAGCAATTCATTACACCCCTGAATTCCTGCCTTTCAAGACTCGCCACCAAGAGCTGTTGTCCCTACAGGGTTGTTTGCTGTGGGGGACAAGGGTGGTCATCTCTGCTAAACTACAAGGACCAGTCTTAAAGGTCCTGCACGAAGGCCATCCAGGCATCGTCAGGATGAAGGCCCTGACCCGCAGCTATGTATGGTGGCCAGGCATGGATGCCCAGATCTCCAACTGGGTAAGCATGTGCCAGCCATGCCAGGCTACCAGGCCAGCTCCACCATCATCTACTCCTGCCAGGTGGGAAGACGCTGGGGCCCCTTGGTCCCGGCTGCATATTGACCTGGCAGGCCCTGTGCACGGGTGAACTTTCCTAGTCATTGTGCATTTGTTTTCAAAGTGGATAGATTTGGCCCTGCTGCCCTCCACAACCACTCTTGCTATCACAAAAGCCCTAACCAGAGTATTTGTCACCCATGGCTTCTCAGACACGATTGTATCTGACAATGGTCCCCAATTCACCTCTTGCGAATTTGAGGTCTTTGCAGCCAACCTGGGCATCAGGGACGCCCTCACAGCCCCTTTTCACCCTGCTAGTAACGGGATGGCTGAAAGGGCAGTCAGGTCAGTAAAGGAGGCCCTGGAGAGGTTTGGCCCAATTGACTGGCACTCCAAACTTTCCAGGTACCTACTGACCCAGCACACAACCCCCTGTACCACCACCAATAAATCCCCTGCAGAGCTCCTAACGGGCAGACGCCTTAGAACCACCCTGGATAGGCTGCACCTCCATTACACCCCAGTTACCCCTTTGGCATCTGACAGCCAGGCCAGGGAGTTCGCCCTGCATGACCTGGTCTATGCCAGGAATTACTCTGGCCATCCCTTATGGGTGCCAGGGCAAGTCGTGGCAATAACTGGGCCTAAGTCCTACAGGGTGCTCCTGGACGACGGTCGTACCTGGCGCCGGGACATCGACCAACTGAGAAGGCATTGGAGAGTGGCCGCTGACGACCCCCGCTGCCCGCCAAGCGAACCAGTCTACTCACCGAATGCTGAGACCTTCCCACCAAGCGAACCGGTCTATCTGCCACGCGTCAAGACTTTCCCGGAGCAAGCCGAGCAAAGGAACCTACCTGAACTGCTGCCTGGTCCCATAGCAGAGGCACACGCCGACGAAACTCCAGCTCCTGCAAGCTCCAGCACGACCCAAAAGGCAAAGGACTCCTACCCGGCTGAAGATCCACCCAGACTAAGGCGATCCAGCCGCCAGAGCAGGTGGCCGGCCTATCTAAAGAACTACGCATGCTCCTGGCTGGGGGAAAGGAGTGTTGTATTCACTGAACTGACTACAGTTCCCAATCTGGTCCGCGTTTCTGGCGGGAGCGCCAATTGCTCCCATTGGTTGATGCCGTTTGACAGCCGGCTATAAAAGGAGCTGTCAAACGGCATCGGCTGTTGCTGCCAGCTGACTGCCTGTTAGCCCCGGCAGCCGCGGCAACCCTTTATTCACCGAATAAAGCCTTTCACTGTTAAGCTCTGTGTCTGCCTCGTATCTACTGCCGCTCCACAACAGTTTGTTCTCCAAGCTTGCTGTTTGGCTTCCAAATGTTTCGTACCCAGGCTCAGTAACATCTTCAGTGGAACATCGGTTGAAGGAGCTCGGAGAACAAACCACCACCAACATCTGCCACCCGAGGTACAAATATTTTCCATCAGCTCTAATTGTATATAATACCTAGGCATTGTTCAGAATGACAAGAACTATTTAGGCAAAAAAAGTATGAAGAGAATCATAAAAAGGGTTAGGGTTATACCTAACCCTAACCCTTTATTTAAAGGAATTGACAATGAAAGAAGAAATGCAAAATAGAGTACAAGACTTTTTTTACTGAAAAATAAACAAGAGAAAAAGACCAGTATTGACCTATTCTTACAATAAGGAATGCTAGAATGACATTTTAGCAGTATTTAATACATGTAGTCCTCAACTTACGACCACAATTGAGCCCAAAATTTATCTTGCCAAGTGAGAAATTTGTTAAGTGAGTTTTGCCCCATTTTACGACTTTACTTGCCACATTTGTTTAGTGAATCGCTGCAGTTCTTAAATTAGTAACATGGTTAAGTAAATCTGGTTTCCCCATTGACTTTGCTTGTCAGAAGGTTGCAAAAGATGATCACATGATATTGCAAGCATCATAACTGTGGGTCAGTTGTCAAGCATCCAAAGGTAAATCATGTAACCATGGGGATGCTGCAGTCATAAGTGTGAAAAATGGTCAAAAGTCACTTTACCCCACAGACTGATTTACATATCACACAGATCTTTCGGAACTATCCTTAGTATAACACATATCTCTTCTAGGTGTCATGAGGTGCTGTCATCTGGGAACATCAAGGACAAAGTAGGCTATGATATCCACTGCTAATAGAATAGAATACTTTATTGGTCAAGTGTGATTGGACACACAAGGAATTTGTCTTGGTGTAAATACTCTCAGTATACATAAAGAAAAGGTACATTTGTTAAGAATCAAGAATGATAACGTACAACACTTAATGATAGTCATAGGGTACAATCAACAATAAAATCATACTAGGAAACAGTCAATATAAATCGTTATGATACAAGCAACGAAGTTACAATCCTACAATCACAAGTGGGAGGAGATGGGTGATAAGGAGTGATGAGTGATGACAAGTATACATTCTGTATATACTGTCTTGAAATAACCAAATCCTAGAATTGCAAATCTGATCAGATACTATACTTTTGGAATACTTTGAGGTTGGCAACCCAATGTGCCATTTTAAAATGTGCAAAGCATCTACAAAGCACATCACAAATTAATATTGCATGTTCACTTGTCCATGTACCAGGAAAAGATGATGCCAATTCTTAAAGTTTCTTCAAGAATTATTTTTAAAAAGCCACATTTGAATAGATGAATCAAATTATTGTTGACACAGCTGGCTTTTGAAATATAGAAATAAAAAGGAAAGCAAATCTCAGTAGGCCTTAAGTTATAGTAATGTTTCAGCAAATCTCTTTCAAAAGGTATTTAGTTCAGCAATAAAAATTCAGGTAGTTAACATTATAAAAGGAGGATAATTACATTTAAAGAATCCCCCTTGCTCTTGGAAAATAACAAAGCAAATATAAGTGACACATTTTATATGCACATGGAAATTGCATGTGTAAATAGGACAATAGGAAAGTACTTGTCAAGTAACTTGTTCCTTGATCTGCATGGACAATGTCTGCATCTCTGCTCACATTTTATTCACATTTAAAAGCTCTGCCCTTAATATTGCAGTCACTTCTTATTCTAGTGGCAAGGCTTGTCCCAAAATCACCTTTTTCTTGAGGGAAAATAAGGAGGACAATGCAGCTTTCAGACATTTGAAGGAAAAATGATGTAAGGTGAGGAGCCGAGGATTTAGCTCTTGCAATTTTTAGCAGAGCAAATATGGAAGCAGCCACACTTCTCCCAGGAATATTTTAAAAGTTTAAAAATGGCATTTATGTCACCTTTCAGTATATGCTCCTGATCTGCTGATCTCCTTAAATGCACCTGGCGTATTTAAATATATATTTACTTACTTACTTATTTATTACTTTTATCTCAAGGTTTCCTCCAGGTTCTTAAAATGGCTTATAAGGAAGTTTCTTTTAAAAATTCCATGATAGTAATTCTGCAAGATAGATTGGCTGACAGACACTTTATCACCTACTGATATTTCCATAGCTAAGAGCAAAAGTTGAACCTAGGTTGCTTCAGTTCCAGTTCCTTAAACACCGCCTTGTACCTTATAACTTCTAGGCTGTTAATTGGTTTTCATTCCAAAGCTGTATTGAATCAAAAAAGTGGCTTAGCATGATCTCTTAAAATATCAAAAATTTATCCAGTTTTAGTTGCAATTAACATTTTAAAACAATAGGACGAAAATCAGAGGTGGTATTCAGCCAGTTCGGACCGGTTCTGCATATCGGTATCAGAAATTGTGACTAGTTCAGAGACCGGAAAATACCACCTCTGGTTGGCCCCGCTCCCGCTGTTACCTCTCCTATATTCCCTTGTTTTTTAGCTCAGCTAATTCACGCAGTAGAGTGGATTGCCAGACCTCAACTGAGCTAAAAAACAGCTCAGCTTACCAGCATTGACAGAGGTCGGTCTTTGAGCCCTCCGCATGCGCATAGAACAGTGCATAGAACTGGTAGGAAACAATTTGGAAACCCACCGCTGACTAAAATGAATTAAATCTTAGTGATTTCAGTATGTCTCCTCTATGCATGATTAAGCCTATATATACTGTACAACATTGTTTTTCTTTAGGTCCCAAGGTTATTATAATTGGCTAGCAGTAACTGGGTTTGGCTCTTGTTCCTTATTAAAATCTGTAGTTTTCATTGTGGATGTAGAATATCCTTCTTGTGATTATAGATGGGTACATACATTTGCAAAGGGAGCTGTCAACAATTGATCAAATACCTAACTCTAATTTATCTGGGGCAAAGGATGAGTCAGCCAAAATAAGAAATCTATTGATGTATGAAACTCACTGACGGGCAGAACTTTTTGGTGACCCCAAAAAAAAAAAAAAAGGAAAGAGATCCTTCAATTTTCCTTTTTTCACACTCTGTATACTACAATATATTAAACACTTCTCAAACAATAATACAGATATTCCTTGACTCACCACAGTTCATTTAGTGATCAAAGTTACAATAGCACTAAAAAAAGTGACATGACCATTTTTCACACTTACAACCATTGTAGCATCTCCTTGATCATGTGATCAAGATTCAAATGCTTGGCAATTGTTTCATTCATGATGGTTGCAGTGTCTGGGATCATGTGATCTCCTTTTGCAACTTTCTGACAAGCAAAGTCAATGGGGAAGCCAGATTCCCTTAACAACCATTTTACTAACTTAACAAATGATTTGCTTAACAACTCTAGCAAGAAAGGTTGTAAAATGAGGAAAACCCACTTAACAAATGTCTCTCTTAGCAACGTATATTTTGGGCTCAGTTGTGGTTAAAAATTGAGGATTACCTGTAGTGTTTCAAGTTATGATAAGTTTAACTGTCTTGTTCTAATATGGAAATCAAAAGTAATATGTATGAACATTTCAGCTGTTACTTCCACATTTTGCTAATCCTAGATAGAGGGTAGATGGTCCATCCGAAGAAGTAAGAAAGAGAAGAAATAAGTATTGGGGGAAAGTCTGGATAAAAAAAAAGATGGGGGGAGAGATCTGATGCTTAAGTTTCATATTTTTAGTCTCTTTTCCCCCATTCTCAGAACTTCAAACTAAATACTTCGTAAAGGTAAGGAATCTTTTATTACTAGTATTTATGTAGTATTTACTGATACTAGGTTCCAGACCTAAGTGTAGAATTCTAAGTGGAGGGCTAAAAGGTGAAGAAAGTTTAAGGAGCACTTCTACTGCCATCCACTGAAAGCTTCTCTACCGCACATTTTGTCTGAGTCCATAAACTAAGCGGAAACCTGAATTAGAGCCAGGAAAACTCGATTTCTTTACCTGAAATAACTAGCCAAACTATAGACACCAGACTAATAAACAATATTCATTGTAGGCAACATTTGTCTTTTGAGTTAATTCCCTATGTGGGAAATGTTGAGTGTAGATAGTCAGTGAAGCCAATATATAATTTCTCCCACTTTGTGTGCTCAACTGTTGTTGGGAGTGTAACTATGTAGTTGTATGAAAAGGGTGTTGTTGTGTGGTTATGGCAGGGAGCTAAAGTAATTGTCTTATTTTTCTTCCTGATGAAGTAACCAGTGCAAGAATTATTTGTGCCTCTTTTAAAGCTAGTTCTCTCTCCCTCTTATCAGATTCTCAGCATCACTCAACATAGTGATTTATGCCAAACAGAAGATTTGCTGTTAAGAGATACACATTAAGATATTGTAACTTGAGACGGTTTACACAATCTATAAGACTTCAGCATATTTGGGAATGTTTTATATAACCTCATTTGTTATATTATCTGTTGTTTATTTATACCTGAAACCAAAACCAAGGAAGAATGGTATTTTAGTGATATTTTCTCTGTGTGATTCGTTTGCATATTTATGCGCAGTAATGTCACACTGCACTCATCTGAATCTATCCAAATGTTAATTTTCCAACTGTGTTGTGCAGCTCATGACAACCACCTGCTCAAAAGTCACTTCTTTCTCTTAATAAGCCCAATAAAGGTTAAAGAAAAGAGGGGGGAAATGATAATAAGTGTGATTGTTTGTATCTCTGTGCTGAATGTTCTGGAATAGCTGACAGTCTAATTGCAGACTACTTCTCAGAATGAGAAATGCAAGTTTGCGCTAGTTAGGATGAATAATACTTCCCAGAATGCCACTTGAGGTGACTCCCTCATAATGGTTGAATGCTTCGATAGATTTTGGGAAACGGATGTTCTGAAATTATCGGCAAGCACTTGGAATAAAACTCTTCATCCTTTAATTCTCAGAGCTTTTCATCAAATTCATTTTTTTTTTTAAAGCAATCACTGGGGCCAGGCACAGCAAGCAATTATCTTTAAATTTCACTTCTTCCACATCTATGCACTCATGAATATGCAGATCTGTGTGTTTGTATATGTGTGGATGTGTGTGCGCGCGCGCGCGCATGCACGCATATGTGTGTATGGACGTTCCATAAATTATTTTATTCACAGAGATCTCCAAGAGACTGCAGACACTAACTAATGATTCCTTCTTCCTCCTTCAGGCTGCTCCAGATAGTCTGAAATCTCCAGAGAAACCTTTCTAGAGACACGACCTTTCAAGAAGTAGTTGATAGAAAGGTCAAATTTCATCTCTTATTTCCAGTATGAGAACCCAGGGAAAGGATGTGTTGCTATATCAAGATCTAGGCAATACACCTGGTCAATTAATTAAGGAATATACAGCATTTTTTTAATTAAAAGCTTTTTTATTTTTTATTTATTTTTACACATCTCTTCACAAGAGCGACATGATTCCGGATTATGATATGTCCATAACTTGTACATAGTCATACTTTCATTTCCATTAATCTTATATAATATCATCTCATATCATTATCCATTTCACTCATCTTTAAATAAATTTGCATTTCATATTTCAATTCATTAGTTCAATATCAATATCATTTCATCCACACATAGGTTTTCAATTCTTTATCGCCTATTATTTCCATTTTCAGCCTACCACCTATTTTATTTTACATTACACATCATTATTATCCTTAATTTTCGCTAAACTGATATATAATAAACAATCTAAAAAAAGTAAAAGTAAAATAAAGCCAATGTATTTAGGATCCACATGGTGTTTTCCATTCCCTTACTTTAATCATAACTCTCATTATACACTTCTAATATCCATTAAATAATCAACTGTATATTTTAAAATGTATATATTTTAAGATACCCCCCCAGAAAATAGCTAGAGTAACTTCTTAATAGGTCTCATTTTATCTTCACTTTACTTCTAATCATTAATAATCATGTTTTTCTTCCTTTCCCCTTAGCCAAAGTTTGTCTATATATTTTAATTCATTTTCATTCCCGTTTTTAATCTTCCAAAGAAAGGGTTCATAACAGCATTAATTCATATACATACATACATGCATGCATGCATATATATTTTTTTTTCTTAAGTTTTCGCGGGTACTTACATGTATGGCATTCAGCTTAGTTCGGGTATTTTCCCACGTTGTGCTTTTAAAGTTGTAGCAACGTTTCGTCAGATGATGGCAGATGAGATTCTGCCGAAACGTTGCTACAACTTTAAAAGCACAACTACTATGACGTGCGAAAATACCCGAACTAAGCTGAATGACATACATACATACATACATTCCTAAAATATTTCCCAGCAAGTTTTAAACTAAGTACCAATATACATTCCCATGTGGTATCCCCCTTATAAAATTCCTAACCCTTATCTCTAAATTTCTTGGCTTTATTATTTCTTTTAATTTTAGGCAGGTTTCCCTTTTCTAAGTTTGCCCGGTTTTTCTTCTTTTTTCCTTCTAGTATTATTTTTATTCCCCTCTGCCTGTCGGTCCTGTTTTCCCCCACCCTTTTCAATTCTCTTTTTTGGGGTTTCTTCTTATATAATTCCTTCTTCTTTTTCTTAGTCTTGGGAGCCTTATCTCTTTTATTTGTTGTCTCTGTTGTCAGTGTCTCTATTTTAAATCCTTTTATATCCTTTGGCAATGGTCCTTGTTCTCCATATTCTTCTAGGCTGTTGTTTTCCTCTTCCAACTCATCATCTCTGGGCTTTCTTTGTTCTTCTACAAGCTGTGACGCTATTACTTTACTAATCATTGTATCCAGTAATCTCATTCTTTCTTTTAACATACCTCTCATAGTTTGCAGCTCCGACTTAAATTATTTGCTTATTTCTTCCATTTCTTTATTAAAGATCAAATTTTTCTATTATAGCCCTTACCAAACATTTCCGTTTTTCTCACTTTCTCTTTCTTCTGTTTTTTTTGTCACAGTCAACCTCTAGCAGTCCCAAAATATTGTATTCCTTTATATTTTACTGTAGTCCACACTTTTTTTTAAAGCTTCCGGGGTTCTTGTTGTATTAATAAATCTTTTATTCCATTTCTTCTTTCTTTCAAATATTTATACAGCCAGTAATTTCCCATAAAAGCATAAAAGAGGAAAATCTTTAACCATTAGGTGGTGCTCTATATCACTTTCTTTTCAAAGTTTTTAAATTTTTAATTCTCTTTTCCATAGTATTAACATTAAAATTTTTCCATTCCAAATAAATTCAGCATTTTATCCAATGCCTAATCAATGTCCAATTCTGTATATTAGTCCAAATGTAATCTCTGTTTTCATATAATTGTTTTATTTCTGGTTTTTCCTTTATATTTTCCTCTTATTCTCTGTTCGCCGCTACAATTCTTTCAAACGAGGACTTTCTTTCCACTTTTCAGTGTTGTCCAAAAAAAGTATTCAAAGTCTTTTATCCAGTTATATGCCACTCACCACTTCCACTCTCCAGCACAAACTTAAATCCCAGCAGCTTCCTGTATTCAGGGCAGCTATTAAACTACCGCTTCTCCCTGTCTTCTAGGGGAGTAGATACCAAGCCAGGGAGAGGAGATGCGGCTCCCCTCAACCCAGCTGAAAGTCTCCCCCTCTTCCCACCACCCCTACAAAGTGGGTCAGATGGTTCAGTCCCTCAGGGATCCCTCCAACAGGACAAGCATGGATCAAAGCCAAGCACGATTGCGGTCTCTGGTCTGTCTTTGACAGAAACGCCACCGGAAGTCCAGGAATATACAGTATTAATGCACAAATCCATAATATTTAAACCCAGAGAATAACACATCACAACCATCACCATTAGCACCAACCTTATGACAGAAGAGACATCTCCATGAAGCATCCTTAATCTGGATTTAATTTGTGATTTTATCCCAGGAAAATGGATTAACATAAGAAATACTGTCCCTTTTAACTTTCAACTTCAAAGCACCAAACAGAGAATCGTTGCGATTTTTCAAATAGTCAGACACACTTAAAAAGGTTGTATGTGTATACAATGCTATTCTATAATAGATAATTTTAAGTCTAACCCTTTTTCCTGATTTCATTATTCAGTGATTTAAAAATGAGTTTAATTCTTTTTTATAATGTGATATATTAATATATTTCGGTAATATAGACAGAATGTCACTTAATCAAGAAATACATCAACTGTACATTCCTACAATTGTTGCTATTAAATGTTTTATAGAGATCAAAATAGGCTGAATTCTTCAAAAGAAAGCACTGTGCTAAGTTCATATCAGTAGCTAACTTAATTCCTGGGGGAAGATAGTTTTTGCCTTTGGGGAAAGTCTCTTACCCAACATTTTCTGCATCTTCATCACACTCAGCTCTGTACTTGCAAACTCCACATTTGGAATGTTTTCTATGAATGTCCGTTCCAGATCCTTCGTACTCTAAAACAAAGCCACGTCAGAGTATCATCTAATGAACATTTCTAAAAGAGTGAAAAATATTTTTCATATTATACATGTCACACTTCTCTGTAGACGTGGATTAGATAACATTAGTCATTCTACCTGCATTCTATCACTTACTGTACTTCTCATCATTATAACAAATTCTGCTCCCACCTTAGGCATGAAAGCCAACCTGAAGACTTGACTTTGGTCCAGTCAGTCTCTCTCAGTTCAATCCACCTGGCAGAATGCTTGTTGTTGGGAAAATAGGAGGAAGGAGTATTGTATAAGTTTGCCACCTTGAATTACTTGTAAATTATTGAAGGTGGGATAAAGAAATTCTTTTTTAAAATCCTATTTAGAATTCACTGAAAATAAAAATATGCATGTTCTATATTCTATGGTCCTGACAGAATCTAAGTATTTTAAATAGCAAAAGTCTAGATAGAACAACAATTCAAAAAAACATAAAGGGCCTAGGGATGCACCGCTGTAAAAAGTTTTACTGAAGTGTATCCACTACAGCTGAAATGTCTAGACTTACAGTGAATGTCAGGTTATCACCTTGAAATAACAGCAGACTTATTTTTTTAGAATTATGTAAATCCCATACCCTTTAACTTAGTTGTTTATGCTAGTAATAATAATATAGCACATAACTGAGCCAAAACTAAATTATTTTAAATGTCACTGGTTTCATTGGGAGAGTTAAGTGTTCAACTTCTTTTGAGGAGATGCTCTTAAATGTACACAAATGTACACAGCTGGCTGAGGAACTCTGGAAGTTGAAGTCCACAAGTCTTAAAATTGCCAAGGTTGGACACTCCTGATTTAAACTATTGTGACACAACAGTGGCTATAACAAAATTATATTAGATGTTATCGTAACATGAATAAGAATGTAAAAAAGGATTACTGATCTGTTTTTTTGCCTGTGCCATTACCTGTTAATAAGATTTCATCAAGACGGGTTGGGGTTTTTTTGTTTTTGTTTTTACACAAGCTTGTTAAACTAGAAAAACCAGAACGTTTTGTCAGCAAATGGCAAGAAAAAATGCACGATAAATTCTGTCTCTGATTTAGTTCACCAGGAATTTATAATACAACATCAATATATGTTTGGGTTGCACTAAAAGACCTCAGAGATCCTTGCCAGCCTTGATTCTATATTCTATGCTTAATAGTATATATGAATATAAAGTTAAAAAAAGCACTTTAACGGGAAAAGCAGCAACACTTTACATGTTATCTGAGGCAAAGATGTGAATCCACAAAATTTTATTTACCAACTCACAGACAAAACTCATTTTGTTTATATGTATAACTGATAGAAATAAGCATCCAACTCAAGTAATTCCTCAGACTTGGAAACTTTTAAGTGTCTGAACTTCAACTTTCAGAATTCTTCAGCAATAAAGCTGGTTGGGGAATTTAGGAAAGTTGAAGTCCAGGCATCTTAAAAGATACCCAGATTGAAAAACTCTGATTTAACTCCAAGTGATAAATGATCAACTCTATTCCTCAAGTCCCACAAAATCATATACTCTTCTTTCTTTCATGTGAAGCTGCAGTTAATTTCAAAAATGGAATGTCTCTTGCATGCAACCATAAATTTCCATTTTGCTGTTAGTAACAGTATAAAGTGGTAGATACAAATCTTACAAATAATTGGTCTGCAGCAAATATTTGATAGATAGGGAGTATCAAAGGAGAAAGCAAAATATTTTAAAAAATACTTCATATAACTAGTATTGGACATTACCACTCTCTGAGTTTTAAAATAATTAAAAGGCAGATACTCCTGGCTTTTCTTTCAGTAATTGGCCAGCATTCTGATAAATGAGCATAACTTTCCAGAAGCTGGATAAACAGTCTCAGCTCAGTTCACCCTATATCTTCATAAATAAAATTAGAAACTCAAGAATGCTACAATATCAGGACTAAATAATAAATCACTGAAAAAGAATTCCAAAGATCAGACAAAACCTTCAGGCACAAAGCTTTGTCAAAGGTCAACGATGTCACAAGACTGACTGGGAAGGATGTAAATCAGTAATGTTGTAGGGGAAAAAAATGCTTCGCTTCAAATCCCCAGAACCTTAGGAAATAAATGTATCTTGGAATACCAAAGGAACTGAAGAGCTCTGCAGAACCTTGTCCACGTCCTTGAGGAGTCCTGGCCAACTGGAAAGGTGCCAGTGGACTGGAGAAGAACAGATGTAGCTCCTCTTTTCATAAAAGGGAAAAAGAGGACACCTGTGAGCCAGTGAACCTAACTACCATCTCCAGAAAGATATTACAACAGGCAATAAAGTAGGCTATTTATAATCATTTCTAAGTTAATGCTGTGATTGCTAAGACCAGGTCTCCAAACTTGGCAACTTTAAGATTTGCGGACTTAACTCCCAGACCTATGCTAGCTGCAGAATTCTGGGAGTTGAAGTCCACAAGTCTTAAAGTTGCCAAGTTTTGAGATCTCTGGTCTTTGCAATCAAAGCATCAAGAGTTTATTATAAATACCTACTTTATTACCTGTTCTAATATCTTGGTTTTGTAAAAAATAAATCATATGTGACAAATATTGTTTCCTCCTCGGATAGAGATAGCTACCCTAGTGGACAAGGGAACTACTGTGTATATAATCTACCTTGATTTCAGCAAAGTTTTTGACAAAGATTCACATGATGTTCTTATTAACAAGCTGCTGATTTGGATAACAATACAGTAAGGTGGCTCAACAGCTGGCTGGCAATTGCATCCAGAATTAATTGCATTCAGCATGATGGCTCTACATCAAGTTAAAGAGCAGTCACCACTGCAACTTGTAAGAATCAGTCTTGGAGCCAGTATTATTCAACATATTAATTCATGGCCTGGATTGTAAGATTAATTGATTGCATATCAATTTGCAAATTATACAAAGTGGGAGGTCTAGCCAAGATCTAGGTAACTGAAAGAGAATGTAATTGATATGAACAACTTTGAAAACTGGACTGAAAATAACTATGCATGTTGAGTAATATTATATTTAGAGAGAGAGAAATGTAGGACACATATACAAAATGGGGAAAATGTGGTTTGAAAAGAAAATATCTGAGGAGGACTGATAACACGCTGAAATACAGGATGGGGCAATTTCTAGAAGAGCTAAAACAGTTGTAAGCCACAATAGAAGCGCTGCATTAAAGATAAATGAAATCAGTATATTCCTCTCTTTATTCAACACTGGAGTAGTCGATTACAGCTTACAATTCTGAGTATTGTCTTTCCAAAAGGTTATTAATATGTTAGAGAGTTCAAAGAATGGCCAGAAAGAAGACACAGTAGAAGTAATGTCCAATGAGGACTGAAGAAACTTTCGATGTTCAATCTGAAGAAAAGAATAGAAGAGATGACTCCACCAGATTGTCAATTATTTGGAAGCCTGCACTCACAAACAAAAAAATCTCCACACCACTAACCAGACAAGCACCTAGGCACAAACAGATCCCCCCTGATATCTCCAGCTCAAACACACCCCAACCAGGCACCCAGACGAAACCTAGCTTCCTAACGAATGGTAGCCATCCATGAAGGTTATAGGTTCTCCAACTCTGGTCGAGACTAGACAGATGTTTCTCATGGATAATCTAATTAGTTTTCCTGCACACTGTAAAGTTGAATTAGATTGTTCTTATGGTCCTTTCCAACTCTACAATTATAACTATAATTATAACTGTAACTAACTATATATATTTGTAGAATTATATGAATTATGTTGAATAGCAATGCAAAATCTGAAGCTTTACGGTTTTAATCCAGATTTTCAAGCTTTATTCTATATAAATTCCTAATAGATTGTGCAATGTTTCACTTGGGAGGACCAGAATATTCTATTTCTAATTAGAAAATCACTTCAAAATGCATCTTTTCAAATGTGTAAAATGTCTAAAACATATTTCTATCTTTCACTATATGACATATATATTCATAGAAATATGTAAATCTAATCCACTAATAATCACAAGGAATTGTTTTGCAAAGTGTGACAGATGGCAGTCAGCTGTGTAGGACATGATGTTTATGAATTTATTAATCAGTAAAAGCAATCTGCTACAGGTTCTCTACAATGACTAGATTTTAGAAATGATGAATCCAAAACAAATTATCCAATAGTCCCAAAGGTGCTTTTTCAAGAGGCAACTGAACTTTCTAGTTTTTCTTTGAAGACATTTCGCTTCTTATCCAAGAAGCTTCCTCAGAAAAACGAAAAGAAAAACCAGAAAGTCCAGTTGCCTCTTGAAAAAACACTTTTGGGACAACAATGACCTCGATGACTCAGAATCTCCATAGACAAATTATCCAATAGAAGAGGATACATGTAGGTCAGGGCTGAATTGTGCAGCTCTTGGCACTCTCTGAATTTGGTTGTGTACTTGCAAATATTTCATTACCCAACTAGGTAACATTACCAGAGGTAATGAGTGTGGGATTTATTCCCAGCTTCTGTAAGTAGCTTGCCCTACCAGTATTGATGGGAGTGTGGGATAGTAGTAGTTCAAGTGTTGATCCTTGCTTATCTGAATATAGGCTGTTAGAGTGATGTGTTCTGGTCTTTTTCCTTCTTACCTTTTTAATTGTCTGTTTAGAAGGTTGTTTATGTCCATGTGTCTACTGACAGCTGATTTGTCTAAACGTCAAAGAGAGAATCCCCTAATGTTTCTGAAGTTAGCTTGGTCTAGGATGGTCACAATTTTCCAGTTGAAACTATGGTTAAGTCTGTCCATGTGTTATGAGACTAAGAAGTTTTCATCATATATTTTGACTGTGTTCAGGGATACGTTCTGCTACTCTTCTGTTATCTGTCCTACATAGTGACTGATTACAGTCTTTATAATGTAATGTTTAGATGACTCCCTGGAGTCTAGACCTTTCGTTTTACTAAGATATTTTGAAGGCCTTTAGTCAGCTTGTGTGCTACAGTTATTCAGTCTGCTTATAATAGTCTGTTGATTGCTTCTGAAATATTTTTGATGTATGGTAGTGTTAATCTTTTCATAGCTTGCTCTGGTTGTGTTGTAAAGGGTCATGTCTCGGTACTTGTTGATATAAATGTGTGGGTATTCATTTTGTTGGAAGCTGTTGTATAGGCTTCTCCATCCATCTCCTTGGTTCTAGTTCTTTGCATAGTTTTTAAATTTTCAATTCTTTTTCTCTTTATCTTTTTATGGATTGTAACTCACCTAATCGCCTTGTTGGGAAAATGGGCAGCATATAAATTTAATAAATAAATAGGCAGTCTGTTTCCTTTTTCAGGCTTCTGGGTTGCTACAGTGTGTTTGTACTCATTTAAGTAATGTTCTTACAGATTGAGGGAGGCTATATTGTTACTTTAGAAATGGAACATTTGGTAAATGGGAGTTGTTTTTTTATGCATTTAATTTGCCATTGTTTCCTTTGCTGATGTGTGTTATTGTTGTTGCCTTCTTCTTCCCTTGTGAATGTTATTCCTCTAAAGATGTTATTGTTTGTTTCATATGTCTTCTCTATTGTTCCTTTTTTATGACAAAGTTGTGATCTATGTGCTGGATCCATACACACATGATTATGTATGAGAATGCTATATTTTCTAGGCATTGCCTGATGGTCTGCTATTAGTCCTAAGAGTGTTGATCCCATGGGTATTCCTCTGATTGGTTTGTATATTTGTCCTACATCTAAATCCAAGCTAAATCCAAAAACACAAGGGAATTCTTGGAAGCTGATGGCAACAAATCAGCCATCAATGAAGATAAACCACATTTATAAACTTTAAAGCTAAGAAGGAAACAAGAACACACATCCTCTCTATCAGCTGACACCCAGATAAGCAGGGATCAACACTAGACAACCAAGCAAAAAGCAATACCCTGATCAAAGAACTATCAAGGAGAAAACTACACCCCCACCGAAACTGGCTGTGCAACCAGGATATACACTGCTCAAAAATATGAAGGGAACACAAAAATAAGACATCCTAGATCTGAATGAATGAAATATTCTTATTAAATACTTTGTTCATTGCATAGTTGAATGTGCTGACAACAAAATCACACAAAAATTATCAATGGAAATCAAATTTAGCAACCCATGGAGGTCTGGATTTGGAGTTACACTCAAAATTAAAGTGGAAAAAAACACTACAGGCTGATCCAACTTTGATGTAATGTCCTTAAAACAAGTCAAAATGAGGCTCAGTAGTGTGCGTAACCTCCACATGCCTGTATGACCTCCCTACAATGCCTGGACATGCTCCTGATGAGGTAGCAGATGGTCTCCTGAGGGACCTCCTCCCACACCTGGACTAAAGCATCCCCTAACTCCTGGACAGTCTGTGGTGCAATGTGGCGTTGGTGGATGGAGCGAGACATGATGTCCCAGATGTGCTCAATTCAATTCAGGTCTGGGGAACGGGCGGGCCAGTCCATAGCATCAATGCCTTAGTCTTGCAGGAACTGCTGACACACTCCAGCCACATGAGGTCTAGCATTGTCGTGCATTAGAAGAAACCAAGGGCCAACCGCACCAGCATATGGTCTCACAAGGGGTCTGAGGATCTCATCTCGGTACCTAATGGCAGTCAGGCTATGTCTGGCGAGCACATGGAGGGCTGTGCAGTCCCCTAAAGAAATGCCACCCCACACCATTACTGACCCACTGCCAAACCGGTCATGCTGGAGGATGTTGCAGGCAGCAGAATGTTCTTCACAGCGTCTCCAGACCCTGTCACATCTGTCACGTCTCAGTGTGAACCTGCTTTCATCTGGGAAGAGCACAGGGCGCCAGTGGCGAATTTGCCAATCTTGGTGTTCTCTGGCAAATGCCAAACGTCCTGCACGGTGTTGGGCTGTAAGCCCAACCCCCACCTGTGGACGTCGGGCCCTCATACCACCCCTCATGGAGTCTGTTTCTGACCGTTTGAACAGCCACATGCACATTTGTGGCCTGCTGGAGGTCATTTTGCAGGGCTCTGGTAGCGGTCCTGATGCTGGGTTGTTGCCCTCCTACGGCCTCTTCCACGTCTCCTGATGTGCTGGCCTGTCTCCTGGTAGCGCCTCCATGCTCTGGGCACTACGCTGACAGACATAGCAAACCTTCTTGCCACAGCTCGCATTGATGTGTCAACCTGGATGAGCTGCACTACCCGAGCCACTTGTGTGGGTTGCAGACTCCGTCTCATGCTACCACTAGAGTGAAAGCACCGCCAGCATTCAAAAGTGACCAAACCATCAGCCAGAAAGCATAGGAACTGAGAAGTGGTCTGTGGTCACCACCTGCAGAACCACTCCTTTATTGGGGATGTCTTGCTAACTGCCTATGCTTTCCACCTGTTGTCTATTCCATTTGCACAACAGCATGTGAAATTGATTGTCCATCAGTGTTGCTACCTAAGTGGACAGTTTGATTTCACAGAAGTGTGACTGACTTAGAGTTACATTGTGTTGTTTAAGTGTTCCCTTTATTTTTTTGAGCAGTGTATAAATAGGGATCAAAACCAAACTCACTAGTACTGATATCACCTAGCTGGGTAATGAAACATCTACAAGCAAATATCCACTCTCAGACAGCATCAACTACTCCACAAAACAAATTATTTTAATCATAATTAACATGACTATCTGTATTGCAAGCATAACATTTCACCAGCTCAAAAGCTTAGACTGATCAATTACCATCTGTCCTGAATTAAATCTGGGATAGTTCTAAGTATCTACCGTGTTTCTCCAACAATACGGCCTCCACCAATAGGAAGGCCCAGCGTGATTTCTCGGCATGAGATGAAATTAAGCCCCTCCCTCAAAATGTAGGCCTATTTAAACCATGCATTTCCCCACCATTTCTCACATCATTCATTTGAACTACACAAGGTAAAGAGAAATGGGAAGGGAAGGAGGGAGAAAACTTGCCTTTAGGAGCACCATGCAGGTAGCCTAGGCTAGAATACCCTGATCTCCTACTGATAGAACATCAGCCGATAGAAGCTCCCCAAAGGCAAAGTGACCAGCTCTTTCTATCGGCCAGTAGAAGCGGCTGCCGACTCTGCCTTTGGGGAGCTTCCATCGGCCGATAGAAATGGCCTTGTGAGGGGAGCTCGCATTAGTTGTCTTTGAATCTACCAGTGGGGCAGGAGAGAAAGCACATGCGTATCTGTGTCTGAATGAAAATTGTGAGATTGTGACAGAGGGAATGGGAGAAAACGCCTTAGCCCAAATTCAGTTGCCCATTCTCTGATCAATCTCTCCAGGGCAGCTTTTAGCCTAAAATCGCCCAGCTAAAAGAGAGGGGAGGTCTCCAAAGACCATCCCGAACCTCCGACATTTGAGAGGACCAAACTCATCGCTTCTCAAAGTTAGACCCACAAGTTTTTCAAAAGTTCTTCTGAATGCCTCCAACGTCCGATGAAATCAAGAAATGTCTCGTGATTGAACTCAATCAAAAAAAAAAAAAAAAAAACCACCTGCACCTCACCGCCAAGTCCCTGGTTTTACGGCTCCTCTCTCATCCCGAATTATGCCGAAATAAGGGATTCCGAGGCTGGTGTTGGTTAATTGGTTAATGACGGGCACTCTTTCAGGCGCTGAGAGAGAGAGAGAGAGAGAGAGAGAGAGAGAGAGAGAGAGAGAGAGAGAGAGAGAGAGANTCAGACTCCCCCCAACTGTTAGCAACGCCACCCGTGAGCTGGCAGGATTGCCTCAGATCATGTGCAGAGTGCCTTCGCCATTCAGCTCCCCCCACCACGACTCAAGGTTCATATTAAAATTAGGCCTTTCCAACCAGCCCCTGCAAATATTCAGCCCTCACCAGAGCAATAGAAAGGACGGTTCAGCTTCTCTCCTGCCCTTCTTCACTCCAGCTCCCTCCCGCCCTCCTGTGCTACGGCGGCAACCCTTTCACACTCACCCCGCTTCCCCACCGCATTCCTACGAGGACCACTCCTGCGTCTCCTTTCAGGAGCCCACCCGATCTCCCTTCTAAGGGTAGCCGAGCTCAGCTGCCACCTCTTCCCTCCCTGGTGCCTCCCCCCATTCCCCAAACCAGCGGCGGCAGCAGGTAAAGGGAGGTTGGCTGCCCTGGGACTTTGGCAGGGTGCCCCAAAAAGGTCTGGCCTGGGCAGGGGAGGGCGGCAGTGGGAACCTCGCAGATGCTGAGCCCTTCCCTCGCCAGAAGGGCTTGGCTGACCCGGTGCAGGGACGAGGGCTAGTAGGGGTGGTGTGTGTGTGTGTGTGTGTGTGTGAGAGTGAGAGTGAGAGTGAGAGAGAGAGAGAGAGAGAGAGAGAGAGAGAGAGAGAGAGAGAGAGAGAGAGAGAGAGAGANAGAGACTCAGCTTGCTTCCCTTCTGCTAAGAAAAGTTTGCAGCCGCTCTCCCATGCACACTCTCCTCGCCATGAAGCCGTTTCTATTGGCCGATGGAAGCGGCTGGTAACTCTGCCTTTTGGGAGCTTCCATCGGCTGATAGAAACAGCTTTGTGGTGAGGTGAGTGCGCATGGGTGCTTGCCCCGAGGCCGCTTCTACCGGCTGATAGAAGCGGCTGCTGACTCTAACTTTGGGGAACTTCCAGTGGCAGCCTCATGGAGAGGTGAGTGCGCATGGGGCACTCTATGTGGAAGTGTGCATAGGGGAAGAAATCAAGTCACCCCCGAAAAGACGTCCTAGCCGTTTTTTCAGGGATCAAAAAAAAAAAAAATAAGACCCAGCCTTATTTTATGAGAAACACAGTAATTTAAAGTTTATTTAGGTCAATAGACACACGCTATGGTTAGCATTATATAACAAGAATTAAGAATGAAACTGCCAGTAATGAACCATTACTCTACTTAAGAAACATAGAATAGGAATGCTGGATCACATCCCAGCTATTTGTTCCAATAACTCTTGGTTGCCTGATCATATATGTTTCTTAGGTGTCTCCTGAAAGATGGAAAAAAGACAAGATGAGTGGAAAATACAGTCTGAAAGAAGCTATGTTGACATTATTTTATAAAGCTGTGTGTCTGCGGGAAACTGATTCATATGTAATATGTTATGCTGGTAAATCTAAACTGAATGTGAACCTCATTTTATTTGTTATTTAGTATTACCAGATCAGTTTAACACACAGACACCGCACCTGTGATTCTAATTTTGTCTCATCTTTGGGCTATGATTTAAGCAGGCTCATCTTGCTGTTTCATATAGTGTCATGCTCTTGTCGGAGTCTGAATCCGAGGAGGAAGACAAACAGCTGGCAGGGAGTGGAAATGTGGCTCCGTGGCAGTGGAGGAAACTGGGGAAGGGCAAAGTCTGGCTGGGCAGAGCAGGGGAGAGACAAGGGAGAGGGAGTTCAGAGGAAGACCCAGACCCACCCCCTCTTCATCCGAGGGCATGCATGGAGGAATGGAGAAGAGAGCAACGTGGGTTGAGTGGCTTATGGAGGAGAAAAGGGCCCTGATTCATTAGCCACACCTGGGAAGATAGTTTAAAAGAGATGCATGCTAAGTGTGGCATCTGCTGGGAACAACATGAGTTTATCTTGTGTTGACTTTGGTGATCTGTGTTCCTGGCATCCTCCCAACTGTGTTGAATTATGGCCATTCATTCATGTCTGGAATTCCTTCTTCTGCCCTGCCGGACTAATTACCTTATCTTGCCTTGATTGGACTTATAGTTACAGTTTTTGTTGACCACATTTTGGACTTGATTCTCTGCAGCCAAAGGCTGTTCCTGGGAGAGTTTTTCTCCAGCCAGAAGGTAACTAGGACATTGGGAGCAAAGTTGGAGCTAATAAAGAGACTCCTACTGATTATCTAACTGTGTTGCCTTTGTGCGTGCCCTGGGTCATCACACACAGCACAAAACACAGAAGAGTGAAGAGAACTAGGATCGGACAATCATTACACAGACAATGCTTCCCATCACCACTGTTAGGGATAACATTGTTTACCCTAACTGGTTTAGGTAAAATAATAAATAAGTTATCATGGTTTGTTGGTTAAAGTGTGTGTAACTTTAACTGCAAGAATGTAATTAAGGGTGTGGTTGTAAAAGCACCATAAAAGGAGCAAGACAAGGGCAGCTTGCTCTCTGGCTTAATGATCCCTAATTACTGGATGGATTGATGACTGCATTTTTTTCCTACTGGAACGGGAGAGAGAAAGGAGTGTTGATTTCTCAATGGTGAGAAGAAATAATACGGACTGATTTATTGTAAGTGAACTGACATTGAATATTCAACACGGACTTTGTAAATTGAGTATCCCCGAATGGACTGACTGAAATGATACATGACTAATGGACTGTTTTTGACTGTGCTATAAATCCTAATGGAATAAACTATATTTTGTTAGCACAAGCGTATCTGCTTTTTACTGAGTGTTAACTAACATACAAACTTATCTCACACATTTACCTGTCTGCCTAACTGACTAACGCTGCACATTCTGTTTAGCGTGTTTCCTTAACATCGGTTGGGGGACCAGGCTTAACAACCACCACTAGCCATTTCAAGTACTGCTTGCGAGAACAAGACTTGGGTCAAATCTGTGGGCTGCTTCTCTCCTCCTCCTTCTACATGGCTGGGAAAATAATTTAGACTACTTTTATAGATTAGAATAAAGGCAGCAGAATGTAAAGTTCATTACAAGCTTATATGAACTTAATTCTTCCCCTGGATTTTTTTTTTATTTTAATAAAAGGAAATTAAACTCTGCTGAAGTCCTTAACTCACTTACCCAGGAATTGCAGAAAGTGTTAAACCTTCATTCAGATATATTCAGACATCTACATTTTGCCCTAACCAATGATTTACTGTTGTAAATAATGTAGCCAGAATGCTTCTCTATACCCTGTACAGCCAAATTATCAAAAACTAGAATAATCTATGGACTTTTTGGCCTTTTAACCATCCAGGCACAGAAAGGTTCTTCCATCCATGAAACTCATTTCAGTCCTTCGCAGCTTTTCAGATGTATGAGACCTCTAGCCTTGTCATTTCTAACCAACAAGGTTTTTGGCTACAGTGATGTTGTTCAACATATCTAGAAAGCTCCAGGTGAGGAAGGTTCAAAATAATTCACTTATTTTTATGGTGTTGTCACTTTACTATCTATATTCTGACAGCATCATCAATAAAAGATAAAAAGCTGACTGTAAATTAAAATAACAATAACAAAGCAAAAGACTGGGAACATTTTGCTTTATTTTATGCAATCTATTTTACATAAAAATATAATGAAAAACACTCCTTCCTCCTAGATCATGGGTGTCAAACTCGCAACGACATATCGTCACATAACGTATCACAACTTTTTCCCCCTTTGCTAAATTGGGGGTGGGAATGGCCAGTGCATAACACATGTGGCCCGGGGGCTGCAAGTTTGACATCCCTGTGCTAGATTATCTATATTGCTGTTGTCCTACAATCGTTCACTTACGTAGCTAGATTTGTTCAACACAAAATCCATTAAGTTCACTGAGTTTTAATGTCAGAGAAGAATGTAGGGGTTTGTTGACCAAATGTAAATTTGGTTTTTAAATAATTAAGGGAATATTAAGTATTCCAAGATAAAAGACATACAGTATACAAATATATATATAGTTAAGCATTCAACTCTTTCAAGGAGCTTTCCCCAATCTGGTCCAGCTGACTTTGATTTCAACTCCATCACTCCAGGAAGAGTGGTTGGAAAAGAACCAGAGTTGGGAAATAATAGCTTAGTAATTTGGAATATTTGTTGATTTTGCATAAGTTTTCCACAATAGACAAATGTATTTTCCAGCCCTACCACCCGAGAGCTGTTTGAAATGAGGATGCTAGAGCTCAAATTTCTACTAAATTTCAGGCTCTCTTTGAATGTTCCATCCCCTCACAAAAAATATTCACCAGCCAAATAAAGTATAAATCCTGCCTATGCTATTTTGAAGTTAATGCATTACCAAGTTAACTTATACCACATATTGATTTATTACCCCATTTGAATAATTTCTATCACGATACTCTAGTAGTCTGTAACATGCACCAAGGCAACAACAATATAATAAATCTAAAGCAAATTTCTGGCAAAAACTTTCACTCAAAGTTTATATGGAAACATAAAGACTTTTATCCAAATCAAACTATGCAATTATCTCTAATTCTGAAACGTTTTGAACTCTCTTAGTCTTACTCCCCTCAGTCCCTCTGGCAGGTTTAGAAACTGGATTTTTTTTAACATGTGCCCATAGACTGAATTTACTTATTAATAAATATATTTACTTACTTACTCACTTAAATGTGCATATCTGTTGGATTTCTTGAAGAGTTTTCTACGCTCAGACAACACTAAGAGCCCAACAATTCAACCCTGAGCTATACATGTATATTCTCTACTATTAAAGTCCGTCTTTGTCAAATAACAAAGGGCCCACATAAAATATGTTAACTCTTATAATTTTAACCAGAATGCTTTAAGCATGCACTTAATCCCTTATTTAAAAGTGCTCTCTTTTAATCATTCTTTCCAAGGAAAGTGAGGGGTTTTAGAAAAATGAGATTCTAGGAAATTTATGCAAAAGAAAATAAACTTATATTGTTGCCAATAAACACTCAAACATATCAAACTAGATTTCAGCATTCAAATGGAAAAAAGAATCAATACTTACCTCCTTCTCCTGATCCAGAGCCATTATCTGGAGACAGAGATAGAGACAGACAGACACAGAGAGAGTGAGAGAGACTATTATTCAGGATGGCACTTTTTCCTTTTTATTGTACATTTAGAAATGTATTCTAGAGAAAACAGAATTGCATATAGACAAAGAACTCTTCATTTTTTCCCAAACTCAGAAGTCACCTTCAATTGTAACTGGCACTACACTTTTGTATTTACAATATACATTCATTTCTCTCTCTACCTTATTTAAAAGGTGGAGTCAGGGGGGCAAAATGGGGGGAACTGACAATGAAACACATCTTGGCATGATTTACCAAAAGAAGAGCCTATCAGCTGTTGTAGGAGTAAAACATGTGAAGGATCGAAAGTACAGACTGTAATTAAGCGTTCTTAAGGCTCAGTTCTTATTTCCTTTCACCTCTTTTACAATAATATAACTGGCTAATTAAAAACACTAAATTATAGACATGATCTGTGTAATTGAATGTGTTATATACTATTTGGTCATAGCATTATGACTGTTTTAATTATTTTTGTCTGATTTATAGTGATTTTTAAATACATTTTTTTGTTCTTAGCTGCCCAGAATTCATATATAAGGGCAGCCATGTGATTTTTCTAAATACATAAAATAAAGCAAAAATGAACACATTAACAAGTTACTTCATAGGAATTCCACAGATGTTTACCTCTGCACCCTTCCAAAAATCAGGCACTCAACAACTTCAACAACTTCCTACCATTTCATAGCCTGCCAATGCCACAATTCAGAGGCTTATTCAACAGATGTAGCATCAAATGTACAGATGAATCGTAGGCTCAACGGGACATATGATGCTGGAGGTCAGAGCAGTTTTGACTTAGTCCAGATGAACCAGGACCAACCCTTCCCTTCCAGCAACCAAAATCTTTGGCAGAGCTTTCTCTTAACCATTCATTCCTATTTGATTAGATTTTAGCCCCTTACAAAAATGAGCATTCGGATGTGTATATGAGAAATTCCAATAGAAGATTGATTTTCATGGTGAAAAGAATTAAAAAACTTGTTTTTGACTTAGCTTCAACTCAAAAGGGAGAAATGGAGCAGCATAATAGAGACAGAACAACTTTGAAATCAGTTCCCTCCCATAAAATACTGTGGTACCAAACCATAGATATAATGGGGACAAGACTAATCGATACTGTAGTATGTATCCAATGGAATAAATATAATGTCCTCAGATAAAGAACTGTTTTGTTTGTGTGTCACAGTTCAATACCCCAATACATGAGACACATATATCCTTCAAAACAGCTCTGTCAATGGTGAACAATTTTTTTCTTCCATAACAAAAAGGAGGAGAGAAAGAAACATTAACTAGCTAGCAAAATGACTGCAATTTATTTCCTGAAACTTTTATAAACCCAGCAGTGACTTAATGGAAGTTGTCCAGAGAACTGTTCTCATTTTATTTTTTCCTTCTTTCCATTTATACCTTGATCCTTCCCCCTTTAGAATTTTTCTGCCATTGTAAATAATACCTTCTAGAAATACTCTACCCTGCATTTAGTGTTATGGAAATGAAAATGAGGCAGCTACTTGCAAAAAGCACAAGAGAGAAGTATAACAGTGATCTATTAATAAAGTAAGAAACACAAAAAAATCTCCACATCTGAAGGAAAGGTAGTTCATATCAAATAACTTAAATAAGCTGCACACAATGACAATAAATCACCCAACACCATTGCCCAAACTACTTTTATTGTCAAAATTACTGTACAAATTGTTTCTGGAATATTATGATTTAAACTTAGCTATTCAATGAAGATTTGTCGGTGCAACTCAGGCATTGAAGTAATGGAAATGGCATAGACTTTCCTCATCTCCTTTTTTTCTTCAAACATTACCTAAAATGGAAGCTTATAAGTGGAGGAGATAGGAGACCTTTAACAAGCACTGCAGATAAATCCTCCAGAGCAAATGTATCACAGAAACGTTCTTATACTTTAAACTTGATTACCTTAATGTGAATCAATTCCAGTTTTCTTTTGAAAATCAATGAAAACAATTTAAAACTCTTAAGTTTACATCATCTTCACCTCAGTTTGAAAATTATGAGTAAAGATGATGAATGAAATCTTCAGGTTCTTCCCCCCTGCTTTATCAGGCTTGTTTTCTTATATCTAAAAACAAATAAGGGAGACCCTTGATCGAATAATAAATCTGATAGTTTTTTAAGACTCAAAAGACCCTGTGGAGGTTTTTTTTGTTTTTGTTTTGGCTATTACAGACTAAAAAGGCTACTCCTCTGCAAAAAAGGAGAGCTGTTTTAATTACCCTCAAAAGACTTAATAAATTCATGTTTTGGTCACATAAACTCATGTTTTGGTCAAGATGCAGTATTAGTCATGCCCCTGGGAATTCTGGGAATCTAATCCTAGCCGATCAGCCTCACTAAATACCACTTCCCAGAAAACCACAGCAGAAAAAAGTTATTGATCTGATGTTCTTGTAGGATCCATCAGACCTATTTGTTTAGTCACTGTAGGAGACAGGATGGAAGTAGGTTTAAAGACATGTGCAAGAAAAAGCAAGGCAACAAATAGAATGCAGAGAAGTCTAGTTACATGGTCACTTTCAGCTTGAGTTATGAATGGGCTGCAGATACCTCGTTGAACTGCTACCAAGTTTAAGAACATATTTTATATCAAGCAAAGAACATTTACCTTTCCTGAAGAATCTTCTATATAGGTAGAGCTCAAATGCCTAATAAAGTTCAGCTCCCTTCTGTACCATTCACTGTATAGGTTTATTTTTTCCTAAATCATTCTGTCATCCTTAAAACATAATCATTCTTTAATTTTTTTAAAAAAAAATACACTTTTTTCTAAGTTGTCCTTTGGAGAAAGGTGTTCTTCATTCCTCCCACCCACCCCACCCCCCCAAAAATAAATAAATTCTGCAACACTACTGAAATGCTACAGTCCTTCTGCCAAAAATTCTTTGTAGGAAAGACCAGTTCCAGACATTTGCTTTCATAGCTAAATTAAGTACCTATAATTAAGCATGATTTGCACCTGTATTTTTAAATGATACTAAATTTGGCTGATTAACCTATGAAACAAGGGTTTTAAATTAAATTCAAATTAAATGTTTTAAATTAGGGAAAGAAGAAAGGAAAGAATCTGCACAGTCAATCAGTTTTTTCCATATGCAAAAAACTTTCGTAAGTAGACCTCTTTTTCCAACCTAAAATTTGAATTGCAAATTACAATCAATAATCAAGAGTCCCACGGGGTTCACTCTATAGTGGAGACTGGACATTAAAAAATTTGAAATGCTCATGTTGGCACAACATTCTAGGTAGTAGTATCATTGCAAAGGATGGCTGGAAAATATCCAGTGAGTTGTTTTTTTCTCCCTGAGGTTAAAAGCAGCATGGATTCAGGATTCCATCAGAAGAGGAAAAGATGAAAACTATTCGCCCTACAGCTGTTAATAATTTAAACAAATAAACAAGCTGTCAGGACTAGTAAGGCATTGAAGAACATACCGCCTGTGGCATTCAGGCTGGTGTAGGAGCTCATGGAATCCAACATTCACCCATTAAAAAAAAAAAAGCTGTACACCAAAAGCAGGATTCCAGAAAAAACATTTGACAAGGACTCTTCTCCTCAACTGCTCATTTTCTCTGAACTGAAAGAACATCCAGTTCTATGTGCCCCACCTGCCATCTGAAATTTACTCATCCCAGATGCAAGTTTACAACCCCAGTGAGACTCGGGCCCAATCTTCTAGCAGCATCATTTCCATCTGCTACCTGTCCTCTTTATATCCCTTCTCTCTCCAATCTACTGCATGACTGCTGGCAATTACCCTCCAGTCTCAATGTCAACAGCAAAGTTTCCACCTAATTGCCCAGAGCAGGACTGTTGAAGATAGGCCTTTAAACTATTGCTTGGCAGGAGACAGAGGGAGGCTTTTTCCTACAAATCCCGGGAAAGTGTTTGCAAAGTTCATTCTGATTGCTTATGGCAGAGTCATTTGTTCCTCCTTAGCGGAAAGCACAAGGCAGCTCCAGTTCGAATATAAAAACAGTGTGGGATGCTTAGAAACATTTCCAGCACTGTACAGTTTTAGATCTGAGATAGCTTTTGCAAAGAGCATCTGCAGCATAACAGATATTTTCAAAGCATTTTCTCAGAATCCCTTTTCCAAAATGGATGGAACATATTTTGTGCATTAAAATGTAAAATGTGGTGACACGTTCTCATACATTGCTAAATCCTGTAGCTTGTTTGACTAGCAGCTGTTTTCCACTGGTGGAGATAGATCTTTCAGTTCAGCAGTTGACACCAGTATTATACCCAAGTCAGGAACCTGTTACTTAGATCAGCAAGAGACCCTTTGAAAGATTCCCTCATTGCCAAATGCCTGTGGTGCTTTTCCTTGTGTGTTCTCAAGGTTACAGACTGTTCTTACCATGAAGGTGTGTTTGGTCCCAATTTCCCAATGTTTGAGGAAATGGTCAAAACCCATCTTTTTTTTTCTTTTTTTTTGCTATTTATTAGTTAGCTAGATTGGTTGTAATTGTACTTTTTAAATTTTCCCTTCATTTTAATTGTATTGTTTTATTCTTTTTAACCATGTCTCACTGCAAGCAACCTTGGTGTGGTATAGCTATCAAGGAAGAATACAAATTTAATATATAAAGAGTGGTGGGAAAAGAGTTGCACCTTTCTGAACACTTAAGAAGATGGAGGGAAGACATGCTTGGGGGCTGCACAGTGATGGAATGATCTACCTGTTCCTTCCACAGTTTATGTGCTCTATGCAAGGCATGTGACATAAACACATAGCATGAACATAGGGAAAAGGCATAGGCAATGGCATGTTCTGTGGGTGTGCGTACACATACACACATTCTCATTAGCAATTTGCAAATGAAAGCCAATGATTCCTGGCCAAACATGCCTCTAATAACAATACTGAAAAGCAAAAATGTATGTCTATATGAATATATATATATATTATAGGCGTTTAGATATAGTTCAATGTGTCAGTTGTCATCTTTAAAGCCCTCTAGGGGCCAAGTTACCTACTAGACTACCTATTCCCTGAAGGTTTCTGCCTACTCAGACTGTGCTCTGGATCCTCTCGATGAAGCTATGTCGCCTGATGGGCTCTAGGAAGCCCAATTTCTCTGTTATGGTGCCATCATCCCCTGGGGATACAGACGGCCTTGTTAAACTGGCCTTTTAGAAGACCTGGCTTTTAAAAGACTTGGACCAGGATATTAATGGAGCTCTGATATGTTTCCCTCTGTGTGTAATATGTTTGCAATGATATCTTTATAATGGTCTCAACCAGGGGTGGGATTCAAATTTTTTAACAACCGGTTCTGCGGCTGTTGCTAGGTGAGCATGGCTAGATGGACATGGCCATGTGACTGGGTGGGCATGGCTTCTTCTTCTTCTTCTTTTTTTGCAGCACCCCCTCCCCAGTTTTTTTTTTTTGCCTCCTGGGTCTCAGGGAAGCCTCCTGAGGGGGGAGTGCAGGGGGGCTCCACAGCACCCCCCCATGCTCCGTTTTTGGGCCTCTTGGGCCTCAGGGAAGCCTCCTAGGTGAAGTAGTAAGACAGCAAGGGGGATCCTGGCACAGCTGGTTGCCAGGAGAAGGGGAAAAAAGAAATACCTTAAGGAGTGACTGGGCGGGGGAGAATTCAGTCAGCAATGTCAGGCATGCACGCGATGTTGCACATGCACGATAAGGACTGACTGGGCGGGGAGGGCCGGGACCAGCCAGGGGCACAATTTGCCAGTTCTCCAAACTGCGCAAAATCATAACAACTGGTTCTATAGAACCAGTCCGAACCAGTAGAATCCCTGGTCTCAATTTTGATTTTGATTTCCCCCCCCGATTTATTTTGATAATTGTATTGTATTTTTAATCTTTGCTTGTTACACAGAATAACACTGGTTACATAGCTGCCATATGCATTTGTTTAATAAAGAAGTAAAAAATAGTATTCCATTTCATTCAGAAAGTTTAGCTCTTGCTTCTGGTTTAGCCTTAATGTCTTAGGTATGGAATTGAACAGCAAAAGGAGGGTGGGTTAAAATCTTCCTCTCAGTAGTCACCTAGCAATTCTTAATTACCCATGATAAAAAATAAAACCAATGCTGCCACTGTCCCCCCACCTCACTCCCCAATAATGTTGTCATCATTGCATTTTTGAAGTTTAAGTGCATGTTACAAAATTTAGATGCTCTAAGTCCATAATAAGAGTTAATTACTTCAAAATGTGGGGTACTGATTTGAAGTTAAGTGTGGTCTTGGCCTTTTCTTTGGTAAAAAACAAACAAGAGAACCAAATGCATATCTGTTATTCAATTAAAAAGTTTACTTTTAATTATAGAAATAACTAATAGTTGGGTTTTTCCAGTTGAACAGTTATAATAAGAAAACCAGAAGACTGCACTTTCTTATGAACACAACTTTCTGACAGAGGAAATTCAGTTCCATTATAAAAACTAGCTTTAGCAGAAATCAATCCAGGGAACAATTATTTGGGTTATTGTAGGTAAGTTGAAAAATGCACAGCATTGAAAGAAATAGAAAGGCTTTACTTCTTCTATATTTATTTAGTCGGCATCCTGTTGCAAGGTCTGTTTGAGCTCAGAATGTGAAAGCATTGTAAGACATAACTTCTACAATTAAATGTGGAACTACTAATGTTGTTAAGTAATGAAATTGTTTAGTAAATTACTGGAACTTAGTAACAAAAAGGGGGTATTTTAGCTAAAGGTATTATGTGGGAAGCTATTATAAAATAGAAACAAGTATTATAATACTTATATTGTAATATAGAAACAAGTGGAAAGCATCCATGCACCTTAATAATACTGTAATAAAATGACCAGGAGCAAATCATAGATTCACACAATAGGATCACAAGCTCCCTCTGCTGACACAAATTTCTTACCATCAGCAAGAGTTATTGTAATTGTTCTATACTGTAAAGTTACTACATAGGATCCCCAGCTTATTTACAATTTCAAAATAAGATTTGAGTTTGAAAAGTTGGAGTACAGGTAATCCTCACTTAGGATTGTTCACACTGTGACTACTGGAAGTTACAGCAGACCTCGTCAGAGCTACTTACAGTCTAGTTCTGAAGTACTGACAACTATGCCCCCTCCATGGTCATGTGATCATATATTATGCTCTTGGCAACCATTTCGCAGTTATGGCATTTGTAGTTTCCTGCAGTCACATCACTACAATTTTTGTCATTTTTTTTTGTCAGTTTTCAGTTTACTTCTAGTTTACAGGAAAAAAAAACACCCATTGAAGAAAATGGGTTCATTTAACAATTGCCATGTTCACTTAACAACAGCAGATTTGCTTAATGACTGCAACCAAAAATATTGTGGTGACCTGTTTAATGACTGCCACCACTTACGACTGTAATTCTGGACTCACTTGAGATCATAAGTCAAGGACTACCTGTATACAATTTCCACAATAATGGGATGTATCCAAGTCACATTTGTATTTTAAAACCTTTCTATTTTTGTTGCATGCCACCGTAAGGTAATCTGTTAAGTGAACATACCTATTGACAATAATTGAATATTCATATAGTGTATGGAAAGCCACCTAATTTTACTGCCTATGAGTAGTAAGAAATGATTTGCAATCTTGGTTGTTATTTGGATTTGGAAAGTTGCATGCTTTTGAGCTTGCTTTTTGTTTCTTCTGTAGAAGACACTGTAATTCTCAATAATTCTCAGTAATAAGTATTTTAAATATTCAGCTTAGACACACATAGCAATTACACCAGAAATGGATAATATGCACTGACACAATGGCATTCACAATAACCCTTAATTTCCATGAACTACTGAAAAATTTAAAAACAAATTAACTAAAGAAAAGGTCAAATCTCACAAAATTAACAGTACACATTGAGACTTCATTGTTCATATATTGTAGCTATTACAAAGGATTGTAATTTTTGATGCCTATGACTTCAGGCAGGCTTGTTTAATGGTTTTCATCTTCTCCAAAGAATGCTAACCCAAGTTATAATATCAGGGAAGGAAAGAAGAGAGACTGTCTAACGTTTTGAAGAATATCGTCTATAAAATATCCTTTCAGTCTCTCAGCCAATGCAGCCCATTAGATGGCACCTAGTTGAACAAAATCTGGCTGAAACTTCTACACAGTCAATAAAAAGCTACAATGAACTGTGAGCATGATTTTACTCTCCCTTTAGGCAATTATATTATTTGAATTTAATCCATTCTATTTTATTATGCAAAATGCAAATGAACCAAACAAGGCAGCTTAACAAACAGTACTCAACTTTGCCAGAGAAAGAAAAGGAAAGAAAAATAAAGACTTGTATTCAAATAGCATACATTAATGATACTCATGGGAGGATAGGAGAGACTGTGTGCCTAGTTGGTTCATCCCATTAGTATATGGATGCCAGCCAATTAGTGTATTTCCTATTCAAAAATTAAAATAATAATTTAAAGTAGTTTTGGAAATAGAAAGGCTGGTAGACACCCATTTCCTCTCTGCTTCAATTACAACTCACCAGATTTCAGTCTTCGTTCTACCCCAATTAAATAGCTTGATTTATCTTGCCCTAATCCACTGTGGGAAGGGACAGCAATGTTTTTATTATATTCTCTAATATAAGAGACTCTTCATAATATTTACTGAGATCAATTAAAATGCATTTTTATCATGATAAGTACATTTGAAAGCCTATTGATTTATTCTCATCTCAAAAGGTGCTCAAATTAATAATACATTGACTATAATTTATTTCACAAGAAGATGAAAGCGGTATGAAAAATAGATAGGAAAATATTTTATTTTATTTTGTAATCAAAGATAGTGAAGTTCAACAAAAAATACAAATAAAGCCAAGTTTTAACTTTAATCAGACCTTCTCTCTTTAGGCCAACGAAGTTACAAACATATAGCAAAAAGAATACTCAAAGACATCTTGAAACCATGCATAAATTAAATACTGAATATAGCTAACACTAAAACCTATAACAATTTAAAAGGATTTAACACTGCTCAATATTTACACAAACAATACATATTTTAATGAAATGTCATCATTTCTGCAAAAATAATTGATCAGGAAACTTAAATGCTATAAAATAATTAAAATAATTGAAAATGACTTTGACTAATATTTTATACATACAAATTCCTCTGGATCAGGAGTGTCAAACTCTTTTCATTGAGGGCCACATCAGATTTGTTTGACTTTGGGGGGCCAAGGTGGGCATGGCCAGGGTGGGCATGGCGAGCTTTACGTCACTCATGTCGGGAGCGCCTGTGGTGGCCTGAGTACTCTGCCAGTGAAAATGGGCTCCCAAGCTCCATATTCGGCTGTGATAGCTTCCTGCAACCCTTTGCCAGTGAAAACAGAGTTCAGGAGAGCCGCCCGTAGCCCTCCCAAACTCTGTTTTTGGCTGCGACAGCTACCTGCCAATGAAACCTCTGCCAATGAAAACGGATTTTCAGAGGACCACCCGGGGTCCTCCCAAGCTCTGTTTTCACTGGCAGAGGCACCGTGGGCTAGTCCTTTGTTGTTTCCAGGGCAGCCGCGTGGGCCAGATCTAAGCATCCAATGGGCCATTTTCGGCCCGTGAGCCTTGAGTTTGACACCCCTGCTCTAGATTAATCTCCAGTCAGATCAATAAATGAAACATATTTAACTTACTCTCTCCTCTCTCTTTATGTTTTTTCTCTATAAATAATTTCACAATGAAGATTTTTTTAATATACATATTTTGCATGACTAGAAGTATTGCTTACTATATCATCAAAACTGACTACTTTCATATACAAGGAATATCTAACATCCTGAACATATATACACTCCTCCAAAAATCATCGGTTAGCCTATCTAACTTTTACAGATAGCACACATATAAAGCGTACCACTGTAAAAATTAAAATATTGAGACAGCAAACAAGATCAAAAATATGAATAAAATGAGCTGTACTTTGCATTAAATTTAATGCATGTCTATTAATATTCCAAGCACCACTTCTGCATAAAATTAAAATGTTTTGTTCAGTTTTCTCTTATTCCATAACTTAGATTATGATTGTTTTAGCAATTTTAACAATGTATCAAATGTTAAATAGCTATAAGTTAATAATGGGACCTTTGCCACTTTTCTATAAGAGAACAGCAATCAAATCCCTGCTGCTCTCTAAAATTCCAAAGCATTTCAGAGTAAAAAAATTGTATATATCAGAGCAGGGGTCACCAACCTTTTGGACCTCAGGGACCACCAAACTCATAATTTTAAATCCCACAGACCACTAATATGAATTTTGACTGATGGTAGCTTGCTCACGTTGGTGGGAAAGTCGGTCCCATATTCCAGAGCTGCAGTAGTTACAGGACTGGCCCTTTGGTCATCCCGGAGCAGCTGCTCCTCCACCTGGGTGCACTGGCCTGCCATGGACTGGAGGAGCTGCTTCAGGATGACCAAAGGGCAAGTCTTATGACTACTGCAGCTCTGGAATATGGGACTGACTTTCCCACCAATGTCAGCAAGCCATGGAAAAGTCGGTCCCATATTCCGGGGCAGATTTATCTCCCCCACCATTGGTCTTACCTTCCAGTTCCAGCTCATGTGGCTCTACTCAAGGTAAGGTTTGCGCTTGGCCGAAGGGTGGGGGACAGGGGGTGGGTGGGTCATGTAGGCAACGCAGGCTTGTGTTTCCGTGTAGTCTGGATTAATTGCTGGGGGGGAACGCTTGGGGGGACCACCACAATTTTCTCACGGATTATCAGTGGTCCATGGCCCACCAGTTGGTGACCACTGTATTAGAATACATACCAGTATTTTCGATATCTAAATTGCAAAATCTTTAAGCCTCTAAAATTTTAACTGATGAGTCCTCAAAAATAGAAGAAAAACCCACTGCGTATTTTCTTCCAAACTCATTTTGGCCAAACTGAAGCAGGTTTCATTGCTCCAACCACTGAAACAGTATAACTAAATCCAAAACTTTCAGATACTGATATAGGCAACTGAAAGAGAGAGGCATAAGGCAGGAAACTAATGAAATGTACATTATGACATCATGATACAAACTCACCTGAGTAACATGACCCTCTGGCAACCACTGTTATATCTTTTTGATGCTTGCAAGCAGCTCTTCTAAGAAAGCATTCATTTTGATAGGTGTCTCCATTTGAACCACAAACAGGAATATAATTTGTATGACACTGGAAAGAGAGATGGTGTGGAAGAAGGAAGGAAGGAAGGAAGGAAGGAAGGAAGGAAGGAAGGAAGGAAGGAAGGAAGGAAGGAAGGAAGGAAGGAAGTTTATGTTAATCCATGCATACATACAACCTAAAATAATTCTGCAGCAGACATTCACAAAACTTAAAATGTTTACTTGAAAAGAAAACAATACTGAATTTAAGCACCCCAAAAGAAGAGCTAAGATCAGGACAGGGAGGGTAAAGGAGAGAGGTAATTAGAATTAATTACTAATAAAATTATTAGCCTATAAAATAAGATACATTTACAAAATTATTTGATTGGCCTATACCAAGCATTTTTCGTCATCCACTCAAATCATTTATATGTACAAGTTTACAAAACACACACACATTCATTCCCTTTCATCCTTCCAACAGAAACAGCCAAAAATAATAAAATTGATTCGCTTTTTTTAAAAAGGAGAGATATAAGCACTAAGAAGAGATGTGTAAGAAAGAAAATAAATTGAGGCCAAAGTAAGTAATAATTGAATAGCACAGAAGAAAGAAGCATTACCAAAAAAGTTAAATTCACCGGGCAAGCAGCTTCTCTCAAACAAGACCTAATTTTAAAAGATTTCCATGCTTTTCAGCAGGAAATCTTCAGCCTGTTCCTTCTGTTCTAATATGGGAATAAAAAAGTTTTCTCCAATTCATAGAATTACTTGGCAGGAAAACAGCATTCTTGTCAAACAAGGGATCTGGGAATTACACACGGTTTAGACTACAAACAATCCATGGGATTTGTTAGAATCCTTTTTAAAAAGAGTTTTAAAAAACCACAAACACACAGCCACAGCCACATATAGAAAGCATTCCTAAATGGTTTATTCGTCAGTTAATAAATTATATCACAAGTTTCTTCAATAAAAGGAATGTATTCATACATTCACAAATACCCTACCATTATGAATTTGTGTTTTTTGCCTGTGTGATAGAATATAGCATTGAAAGAGAACTTTAGTGAAAAAAATAGTTTCTGAAAATTAGTCTTCAGCAGATGTCTTCAGCAGATGTCTGAATTTTGAAAATAAACTCAGTTTTGCAAAGATGCTATCATATGATTGTCTGTGATATCATGTTAACACACCTTATATCCTTCGCATATTTGACACTGTTAAGGTAATTCCCCATTAGGAGAATGAGCGCATACAGGGAGACGTATTTGAGAGTAATGTTTGAATATTACACACACAGCACACAGATACTCTGTACAGTAAATGTAGGTTTTTTACTTTCAATAAAGTTTAAGCAAAGTTTAAAATAAGCAGTCCACAGGTAAAATCAGTCAGTTTTCAGTCAGGGATAATCCAATAACAAATTCCAGTATCAAAAACAATTCAGTATCAGACTTACATCAAATCCAAAAAATATCAGTCAATTAGTAGGAATAGCAAAACTCTTCAACAGAAGGAAACAGAGACTCACTGAGACTTCTTCTGAGACTAAGACAACCCAGGTTTCTGGCTCCATCTTATGGCCATTTGAGAAACCACACCCAATTACAATTTTTCGCATTTTCTTAAAGATATAGTACTAAAATGTCTATCCTGGTTTATATATTTCCAACCCAAATGCCTGTTAGGTGATTTACATTCCTAACAGACACATTTTAAAGAGTTAGGATCTAGAGCAATCTGTAATGTAAAGGATGATATGTAAATAAATCAATTTATATGTACTAATCTGAAGAAAGCAACAAGGTAAAGGGACCAATCTACAAATCAAAATGGAGGTCAATATTTAAAGATTCAAATTACATACAGGTCTATAAAATTATGCAACAACATTCCCACAACATATTGTAATCATAGGTATTTCTCGCTCAGGGGTGGGATTCAAATTTTCTAACAACCGGTTCTGTAGGCATTGCCAGGTGAACATGGCCAGGTGACTGGGTGGGTGTGGCTGCTTCTTCTTTTTTTTGCACCCCCCCCCCATTTTTTTGCATGGGCCTCAGGGAAGCCTCCTGAGTTTTTGCTCCCAGAAGATTCCTTTAGGCCCAGGAAGGCAAAAAACAGAACTCAGGGGGTGCACAGCACCCCTCTGTGTTCTGTTTTGGAGCCTCCTGGACCTCAGGGAAGCCCCCTGGGGGGGACATTTTTGCTCCCAGGTTTCCCTGGGGCCCAGGAAGGCAAAAAAACAGCATGGGGAACCCCTCCCCCACACACCCCTTTTTGCCTCCTGGGCCTCAGGGAAGCCAGTAAGCAGTAATGCAGCAAGGGGGATCCCGGCACAGCAGATCATTGGAACAGCTGATCGTTGAAAGGAGGAAAAAAAATACCTAAAGGAGTTACTGGGTGGGGTAGAATGCAGTCAGTGATGTTGGGCATGTGTGTGATGTCGATAAGGACTGGGTGGGGAGAGAAGGGGCAGGCGGAGATGGGTGGGACCAGCCAGGGGCACTATTTACCAGTTCTCTGAACTGCTCAGAATCATAACAACCAGTTCTACAGAACTAGTCCGAACCAGTGGAATCCCACCTAGTTCTCACTTAATGACTGTTTGTCCAGCGACCATTTGAAATCACAAAGGTGCTGAATAGACATGCCCCATGTTCTGCATAATTACAAATATGATTGTTAACAACCACAACTAGGATTGGGGTCACTGGGTGAAGTGATCATGTATCATCTCTCTTAATGGCCACTTTGTTCAATGACCAGATTCCAGGCTCAATTGTGGTTGTAAATCAAGGACTATCTGTAGTATAATCACAATAAGAAAGAATATTGTTTTTCTTCACTTTAAGTTTATATTAAGCTTCTAAAAATATATTATTTCTAATTTTTATTGTGCAAAATTAATTAAGACAATAAAAGTATACATTCCATATTAAAATGTGATAAGTTCACATTTAATCATAATAAAAAATGATAAAAGGCCTAACAAATTCAGTTGCAAACAAAATAACTCCAAAAACTTTGACCATAATGCTTGAAAGTCTTTCTCCTTATCTCTTTGTCAACAAAATAAATGGACCTGAATTGAGTTCTAAACAATATGCTATACCACATTATGTATTTCCAAGAATCAAATTGTCAGTGACATATTTATAATTATCTCATCAGTTCAGTTTATGTCCATTCATAAATATGAAAAATCCTTACCTGTAATTGGCATACACATTTCCAACTCTCTCCCTCTTCCTTGCAAAGACCCCCATATTTACATGATGATTCATCACATACTTTCTCATCCAACTCTTTAACATTTAACTCTGAAAAATAAAAGATTAAACATCTGTTATATTGTGTGTTTTCAGAAATATGAACTAATTTTGCTGTACTGATTAAGGAGAAATACATGTAACAGAAATATGTATAATGAAGCACTGAAATACTTTTTTAAAAAAAACTTTAATAAAAAGCACTCAGGAAGTTGCAATTTTGATCAATAGAGTCTGTTGATTAGTTATAGTGCTAAAAACTACATCCCTGCTTTCCACTTTACTATTCATAATCAACAGATCATAACTTGCTTTTATTCAGGCTTACCAGAGGTAAACCTTGGAGAGGAGTTGGCAATTTAGAGGGGATTTAATTCTGAGCAGGAAAAACACAGAGCAAAGATGCTAGGAAATATATTAACTATCTCTTTTCTCTATCTATTTATGAGGCTCAGAGTCAAAGCTGCCTTATTGTTTGCCCTTTAGAAAATAATTTCTGATCATATGTACCCCAACCCTTCCCAGACTGCCAGTTCTCAGCAAGATGCCTCAGCTGGTGGCGTTCTTGGAACACGACAAGTGTGAAGTAACAATACGAACTAGATGATTGTTCAAATAGTAAGGCTGTCAGAAGGAAAATACTACTGGCAATTGCCACCCATATACTTCTCTGAGTCTACAAGCAAGATTATAGTTTTTCCATTTCGAGGAGGAGTTAGGAAGAAACCTAAAGTGAATGTCAATAAGCTGCTAGCTATTGCAGTAAATGAGAACCGGAGAGGTATCTTGTAGCAGCTTACGTCAACTTGACATAACTTGTTAAGATCTGTGATTTATGTCCAATATATGTATAATACAATATTAAAGATGACATGCAGTTGCCAATATACTTCCTTTTCCCTATTAAACCATGAACCACAAAACTCTGGGATTCCTCAGAGAAAGATCAGTACTAATGAATGAGCCTCATAGAAGGCTATTTATCAGTGCCTAGCTCCCACCCACCCACCCTCAATTCAATTGCAATAGGGTGTTCCACTGATCATGTACTCAGTGGATACCCCTATGGGAACTGAAATGTATTTCATCCTGAGCTGAAGGCATACAAATGAATGCTAGACAATGTCTTATGTGTGGGAAAAGGTTGGTTAAATGTTAGTTAAGAACCATTTTCTTTGGCATCTATTTTTCTGTGGGTTTTTTTTTTAAATGTGGTAATGAAAGACCATTCTGTCATGCAAATAAATCCTCTTACCTATCCGAATGAATTTACTACCTCAGCAATATCTAAACCACTGTATGCATTTTAAAACATTCTGCAATGCATACTGAAAATATTCATTGAAGGTAAACAGCTCAAAGCTGTTGTCTTTACAAAGGCTTTTATTTGTAAATACTTGCAACATATATGCATTTATTTGGTACCCTTAAAGTTAGCGGCTCATGGGATTATATTTTAAGTTAATGTCAGAATGAATGTAACTGAAAATGTATACTAGACTTATAGGTGCATACATTTTTCACCATCTGTATGCCGCTCTCTATCTTCCTTCCACTTGATCTTGAAGTATAATTGCAAGAGTCTGATAATGTTCCCTGTGGTCCTCTGGGTCTTCCTAATTCTAGAGTAGCAGCACTACAGACATTTCCTATGAAGCATTACTGCTGGAGACAGCTGGAATGGCTGTATGTCTAGTGAATTGGCTTTGGAGCAGGCTACTTCCAAAGTCTCCTTAGCTAATTTGAAATAAACTTCAATTTACCTAGAGATTATCGTTCGGTGGAATTTTGTGGCCAACATGGGATTATCAAAAAGATACTAGGAACCTGCCAAAACTCAGGTAGATCACAATAGCCCTCCTAGTGTCTCGCTCCAGTAGGAAACTAAACTGATTCTATGAATTAAGATTTGGGTTGGGAACAATATGATGGTATCCAGGCAGATAATTTTTTGATCTCCGCGCATCTTTCCCTTCTTGTAGTAGAGTGATATATTTTCTGTCCACACTCATCAGCTTCTCACAATCTTATCTTCTTTGTTTCTCACATATTCTTTCATCCAGTTACACATCCTGATGTTCATCGATCTTTTCTATCTTGACTTCTAATTTTTCCTTTCCTACTTGTCTTCTGATTTTGCTCTCCAAAGGGGTATCTAGTTATACCCATTATCTCAGTGGTGGGATTCAAAAACTTTTACTACCAGTTCTGTGGGCATGGCTTGGTGGGCGTAGCCATGTGACTGGGGGGGCATGGCTTTTTTTGCAGTCCCCACCCATTTGGGGGAGCTTCCTAGCCTCAGAGAAGCCTTGGGGGGAGGGCGCTTTTGCTCCCCTAAGGTTCCTCTGGGGCTCTGGAAGAAAAGGAACAGAGCATGGGAGAGGTGCGCAGCACCCCTCCAAGCTCCATTTGGGAGCTTCCTAACCTCTATGAAGCCTCTGGGGGGGGTGCTTTTGCTCCCCTAAGGCTCCTCTGGGGCTCTGGAAGGCAAAAAATTGAGGGGGGGGCTGAGCTCCTCCCTCCATTTTTTGCCTTCCTGGGCCTCAGCAAGGGAAATCCTGGCACAGCTGATCTTATCTGCAGCTGATTGCCAGGAGGGGAAAAAAAGAAATAAATACCTTAGGCGAATGTCAGGCAGGTGGGCGGGGTGAGCAAGCATCGGGTGGGAGGGTGACCAGGTGGGGGGCATGGCCAGCCAGAACTTACTACCAGTTCGGCAACCCACGCCAAATTCTTGCTACCGGTTTGCCTGATCCGGTGCGAACCGGCTGAATTATATATCACACTTCATTTCCCTTCACCTCCTATTCTCATCTGTTTAAATTGTCTGTTCCTCTCAATCCTCCATTAACATATAGCTCATCTCAACCAACAAGGATAAGCCTGGATACATATTGCTGCTCTGTAAAGTCAGACCTGAATAATTGCTTGCTAATGAGAGTCCAAGTATCTGTGAAGATGCTCCTTTGGATATTTAGGGACCACATTTGAAAACGTGGAAAGAGAATTGTGATGAAAAACTCATTCAATAAGAGCCAACAACGGGAAATTGTGAATTTTTCAAAAGATGGCAGACTACAATGAGTCACAGGTCTTTTGCATCGAAACAAGCCAAGAACAAGCACCCCAAAGTCACATAGAGTTAAGAAACAGTATTACACATTCTTACATCTAGGTTGAATCATGGCAACTGAACAAACATTTGTTACACTGAGAGGTTTTTCTTCCCATCCAGGAAGTCAAAATAAAAAATTAGTTAGGCAGAAAGTTAGAGAGTCGTTGGAATGTACCAACTCTTACCATACCAACTTCTCCCAAAATGTATTGCAATATGTCAATGAAGTCATATTGATTTATTTGGTAGCCTTTGTTATCCTCAATCTGGATGATTGAGCCTTCATTGACATATTCTTCCATCTACTCTTTTTTTACTCAAGACAGAAATTCATCAGCAACAAATCTGGTTTGATAAATCTAGATTGGTTTGTTGTATGATCTATTTGTTTTAATGCCTATCCATGGTATTCTTATAAGTCTTTTCTTAAGAAAATCTGTATTATTGCCTGCATATTCTGATCTTTGTGGGGGCACTTTTTGTATGGAATCCTTATAATGCCAACAGTTTTCCAGTGAGTTAAAGTCCTGCCTTAGGTGTGAAAAACTGGCTGGGTGACTTTGGGCCAGTTACTCTCTCTCAACCCAACCCATCTCACGGAATTTTTGTTGCAGGGAAAACCTTAAGTTATTTGTTTAAAAAAGAATAAAGGCAAGAAATGAATGAATGAATAAGCAAGCAAGCAATAAGAACTTAAGTACAGCAACATGGGTTGCACTTTTGGAAGACTGAAAGGCTATGCTATGAACACAGCATCCTGGAGAAGGATTTTATACAATATTTTATTTGTATATAAATAAATGATTATGATATAATTTATTCAAGCTCAATTCCCCATGCTCCACAAGAAGAAAACATTCCTAAAACTGAATCAGGCTAGAGTTGTGAGCCCAGGCTTAAGCAGATGAGTAGGACCTAGGAGTCAAATAGGTATAAGGTTTAGATGAGTAAGAGAGAATGGGCGTTGGTGCTTACCTGATACGCCCTTTCTCGTCGAGCTGTGCAGAGCATCCAGAGTGGGAGGTGCTCCAGTCTTCACTCTCACAGGCTGAGCTATAATTGAGGAACGCTCCTCCTCCTCCACGTGACTTCTCCATGCGTTCCCCAGTTTTACAAAGACGAGAAGACAGCAACTATCCTCTCATGTCAACAATTATACAAGTCTCAACTATAAACTATGTACATCATTGGCCGAAACAGGATTCCCCACCAGACGGACCAATTAGGGTGGGGCTGGATGCTCTACGCAGCTCGACGAGAAAGGGCATATCAGGTAAGCACCAACACCCATTCTCCATAGAGCTGCTGCGAGCATCCAGAGTGGGACATACCAAAGCATGGCCTGTCCTACGGGAGGGACTCCGTCTGGTCCGGAATCACCTCTGGTTCTCTTGCCACCTGTTGAAGGACTCGCCTGCCAAAGGATGCCTCACCTGAGGCGTAAACATCGATTTTATAGTGGCGTATAAAGGGAGACGGAGATGCCCAGGTGGCCGCTCGACAGATATCCTGAATTGACACCTGAGTAGCCCAGGCTGCCGAGGTGGCTGCACTCCTTGTAGAGTGAGCGGTTATCCCACTAGGAACAGGAAGGGCCTGAGCCAAATAGGCCTTGGATATGGTAGCTCTAATCCAGCGGCCAACAGTAGACGGGGATACCTTGCAGCCCAGTATCTTTGGCTGAAATGACAGGAACAATGACTCTGATTTCCTGATAGACTGTGTACAATAGATATAGATCCGGTGCCCTTCGGACATCGAAAGTGTGCTACTGCCCTTCCCTTTCTCGAGAAGGTTTGGGACAAAAATTAGGCAGGACCAATTCCTGTGCCCTGTGAAATGCCGAGTTGATTTTAGTCATAAAGGCGGGGTCTGGTCGCAGAACCACCCGATCAGTGTGGAAAACACATTGGTCCTTTCTCACGGATAGAGCTGCTATTTCAGATATCCTTCTCGCTGATGTTACTGCCACAAGAAACACCACTTTGAATGTGAGAAACTGAAGTGGCGCCTCCCTGAGAGGCTTGAAGGGAGGTTTAGTCAATGCTATAAGAACCTTATTAAGATCCCAGGTCGGGTATCTGTGAATCGCTGGAGGGCGCAGATTGGAAGCCCCTCTCAGGAATGCCCTTAAGCGAGGGTGCTGGGAAAGTGAACCAGAAGAGCTGCCAGCGACCACCATTGATAGGGCTGCGACCTGCCTTCTCAGGGTGTTGGGAGAGAGGCCCCTATCTAGCCCGTCTTGTAGGAAGGCTAGGATTTGTGCAATTGAAGGGAAGAGCGGGTTGATGGAGGCCTCATGGCACCACGTACAAAAGATGTTCCAGGTTGCGTTATAAATGCGGGTAGTTGAAGGCTGCCTTGCTGCCAGGATGGTATTGATGACCTGGACCGACAGGCCCTCATCTTTTAGCCTTTCCCGCTCAAACTCCAGACGGCTAACTGAAGCCACTGTGGGTCTGGATGCTGAAGAGGCCCCTGGGACAGTGAGATCCTGTCTGGGGGGATCCTCCATGGTGGGGCCACTGACAGATTGTGAAGATCTGCAAGCCACGGCCTCCTGGGCCAGTATGGGGCTACCAGGAGAACTTCTACCCTTTCGAGTATCAACTTCTGAATCACCTTGGGAATCAATGGGAGGGGAGGAAAGGCGTATAGAAGCCCCGTGGGCCAGGGGCAACGCAGGGCATCGTGGTTCTCTGCCCCGCTGGCAGGGTATCATGAGAAGAATCTCGGTGTCTGGGCATTGAGTGGAGATGCGAACAGGTCCACCAGAGGTTGACCAAATATCGCTGCTGCTTCCCTGAACAGGGAGGGGTGTAGGCGCCATTCCGATTGGTCCAGAGTGGCCCTGCTCAGCCAGTCTGTTTGGACATTTGAGACCCCGAGATGTGTTTCGCTCTGATGGATAAGAGATTTACTTCTGCCCACCAACAGAGCCGTTCGGCCTCCCTCATGAGGCGGATGGAATGAGTGCCCCCTTGACGTGGGCCTTGGTTGTAGTGTTGTCTGTCAAGACTAATATGTGGCACCCTCGCACCTGAGTGAGAAAGGTGTGCAAGGCCAGGTATACTGCGTGAAGTTCCAGCCAGTTGATGCTATAGCGCAGCTCAGTTGCTGACCAAGTTCCCTGAGCTGAAAGTGACTGCATGTGGGGCCCCCATCCGAATAGGCTGGCGTCTGTTGTGAGAGTGACCCTTTGGGGCTCCTTGAAGAGATGTCCTTTATTGGTAGTGTGTCTGGTCCACCAGAGGAGGGAGGCGAGAACCCTTGGAGGAACTTTCACCACGAGACCTGAATTGCTCCTTCCGGAATGCTAATAAGGCAGGAGGAACCATTGCAGGGATCTGGAATGTAAGCGTGCCCAGGGGACAATAGATATGCATGAAACTAATTTTCCAAGCAACTTGGATAAGTGCAGTAAGGAGGCCTTTCTAGCTCGCCTAATAGTCCTGATAGCTTTTTGGATACTGCTGAACCTTTCGTGGGAAAGGAAGACCCTCCCTTCAACTGAATCAATCACTGTCCCTAAGTGAGCTTTTCTGGTGGAAGGGCTAAGCTGGCTCTTCTCCCAGTTTACGAGGAAGCCGTGATCCTGAAGCACCGAGAGGGTGCTCTTAGTTGTCACTCTCGGCTTGATGTCGGGTAGGGGATTGTATAAGAATGTCGTCAAGATAGCAGTGAATGCGGATAGGGAAGTGTCTGAGGTGAGCCGCCAGAGCTGCCAACACCTTGGTGAAGGTCCTCAGGGCCGAGACGAGACCAAAGAGAAGGGCCACGTATTGAAAATGCTGATTGTTGTAGCAAAATCTCAAATTTTGAAACACGAGGGGCGAATGGGGATATGAAGGTATGCCTCAGAGAGGTCAATGGATGTGAGCCAATCTCCCTTCCTGGTGCCCTGTAAGATTGACTGAAGTGTATGCATTTTGAACTTATGACGGGCAATGTAGCGATTGAGCCTCTTCAGGTCTAAAATGGGCCTCCAACCCCCGGAGTGTTTAGGAACCAAGAAGAGGAGGGAATAAAATCCCTCTCCCCGCTGCGAAGGTGGCATGGGCTGGATGGCCTTGATATCAGAAAGGTGTTTGATAGTGGCTTCTATGAGAGCATGCTTAGTCGGGTCTCTGGAAAGGGGAGAAACCATGAAGTGCTCTGGAGGAGAGGACTGAAACTGAAGGGAGAGGCCCAATCTTACAGTGTCCCTAACCCAGGAATCCGAAGTGGATGAATCCCACTGGTCGGCAAAATACTTGAGGCGACAGCCAATGGGATAAGTGGCTGAAGGCCTATCTGGGACAGCGGGATGCTTTATTCCCTGCACCCCGGAAGGGCCTCCTGTAGCTGCCCCCCCTTCTGTTCCTGTCTGCCGAGTCGCTCTGGTCCTGGTAGGCCGGCCGAAACGTCGGGGAACTCTGATACCTAGGGGTGAAGAATGGTTGGAAGGAGGTGCGAAATGAGCCCCTCCAAAAGGGCTGGGACCCTCTGGACTCTTGCCTGCGAAAAAGTGATGGGAGGAACTTCTTTTTATTCCGGCTCTCCATCAACAAAGGCTCTAGTGCCGGACCAAACAACTTGCCCCCCGATATGGAGGCTGAGGCCAATTTAGTTTTATTCTTAATGTCGGCCTGCCAATGTCTAAGCCAAAGCAGCCTTTGGGCAGTAATGTGCGAGGAGATGGCCCGAGAAGAAAATTTCACAGAATGAAAGGTGACCAAGTCGGCCGCAAATTCCGCTGCGGCCGTGAGTTTGGCAATGTCCTGATGGGCCCTGGTGTTTGCCGGGGGACATGCTGTTTCAACTGTCTGAGCCACCTGATGGAAGATCGAGTGAAAAATGAGGCGGCTGTGGCAGACCGAATGGCCCAAGCATCCGACTGGTGCGCCTGTCGTAGCGCCATCTCTGCCCGCTTTTCCTCTGGCTTCAGCGCTTCCAGAGCGTCAGTGGGGTTAGAGGATGATGCTAGTCTCATTATGGGATCATCCACCTCAGGAGTGTTTAACATGACAAAGAATTCCAGGTCGAGATTAAACAATCTCTTGTCCTGGCTGGAAGGAGCGGGGGAGGGCCCGAAGAGGCCAATTGCCTCGCGACCAAGTCGGAGAAGATTGGAGGGATAGTGATGACCTCGGTCTCGACAACTGGCTGCCTGAATATAGAATCTTCTGGCCCCCCCGTGGTCGCTGGAGATGGTTCAGAGGGAGACTGAAAAGTCAAGCCCGAAATATTTTTTGCCTTAAATAGCAAGGACTTAAACAAGTCAGGCTTAAACAGGCCTACGAATACAGGTTGGTCAGGGGAAATGCCCTCGCCCTCTGACATCTCTCCTTCCATAGGGTCAAACTCGAAAAAGGATTCGGAATATTGTAGGGACCCCCTTTCTGAACCTTCCTCTTCCCTGAAGGGTTCGAAGCCCATTTCCTCCTCTTCCTGAGCCTCCTCCCCTTCCAGGAAAGGAGCCTCCGTT
>BHEV01001527.1:0-64732 GCA_004319985.1 Emydocephalus ijimae
GGAGCTAGCGCTCCCTGGTTTTCATTGGTTGAATATCTAATAAGTTGCCTATATAAGGAAGACTGTTGCAGCCATTGAGTTCAAGCTGTCACACCATGTAAATAAAGAGTTTGAAGTTCACCGTTTTACCGGCTCGTCTCCATTATTCGCGCCCATTCTCCAAACATAACACAATGTACTCCCCTTCTTTCACGAAGTCCTTTTTTTTCTAAGAACAAAGTAAAGTGATAGTTCTCACAGTCAGAAAAACCTCCACATGTTCAGACTCTTCTTCTAGATTCAAGGTTGCAGTGCAACGCAAAAGGCCTTATCCAGGTGAACTATTGACTCTTCAGCTTTGTCAAAATAAATGGGATGACTTGTTCATTTTGGCATTGCCTTGCCCTCATATTATAAATAAAAACTCTTAGCCCCATCAAGACAAATTGTGTAGGCCGGAAGAACTAAGCCATCATCATATGATCAAGTATCTGGTCCAGAAATGGCAAAATAGAAACATGATTGGTTCAAAATGCTTTGATTCTATAACATATATAGACCAGTTCTTTAAAGAAGTTTTATAAAAGACAAGCTGGGAGATAGATAATTCTGCTTGAGATAGGGTTACCAAATATCCAGCAAGAAAGACATGTCCTCCTTTTTGTCTCCATGTCTTCTATACAGCAGATAGAGCTATAAAATCAAGTATTCCCCTCTTTGAGAATCTAAAGCTATTTCTTATCTATTCCCAGCCAACATTCTCCATAGGGCAACAGAATCTGACAGCTGAAGTCCACAAGTCTTAAAGTTGCCATGTTTGGAGACCTCTGCTCTAATAAGTGTTAAGTTAATAAGCCTAGCCCTGTGACCTTAATTAGTTGATTAGTTTCCTCCAGGTGGCTTGTGCCACCTCCTGAAATTGGCAAGACCTTAATCAGTTACATGCTGAAGGTTTTTTTCCACCAGTCTGGCTCTACCACATTCTTACCATTGAAAAACCAGTCTTTCTGATGCTGGAAAAGGTAATTTAATATATATGTAGGCCTAAGTACATTTATTTGTATCTGTTTTGCAGTTTTGTTGCAGAGGCCAAGAATGTAAAACAATTAGTATTTTCTCCCCCTCTCCACTTGACCTCTTTTCCAATTGTCTATATCTTCTTTTGCCTGTTCAGATACTTGGTAACCCTAGCCTATTACCACTATTATATCTATAGAAAATAGTAGGCCTGTTGGACTTAATCAATCAAGAAGAGCAAGAATCAAACGCAGTTTCATAGATAGTCAACAATGCTAAAAATATTGTTTGTATTTTCATGATAGACAACTTGAAACAGTACATTATAATATGATTACCAGATTTTAAATGTTAGTGGTGTGTAAAGTATTTTGAATTTGAAACATTTCAATTGTGGACTGCTCCATTTCAGTTTAAAAGATTATGAACTTGAAACAATTGTCCTGTTAAATGTTCCAGGACTATCAGAGATGTCTAGGCCATTTCAAACTAGGAAGACTTCCTGCAGGTTCAAAGCAATGTGGAAAGACATCCAATGATGTAAGCATTATTTTGCACTCAAAATTAATCATTCCAAGCTTGAAACACTTCCAACTTGAAACCTTTTGTATATAGTTTTTATGAAGGATCTTATTACAACACAATACAATTAAGACAAATTAAACATCAAAAAGAAAAGAAAAGAAAGAATAAAAAGAAAAAAGTAACAATCAAATACAGAAAGAGAAAATAAATATATAGACATTTAATCTACTTTACTAAAGTATAAACAAATTTAGTAACTTTTCACCCTCTTGAAGGCTTTAAGCAGATAACTCTTCATTTCATATCCCATTCCTTATCTATAAGCAAATTTATAAAACATCAGTTTTTCAATCTTTGTATTAATAAAATGTTCATGAAGGTTGCCAGAATTGTAGAAAAAGAAAAAAAAATGACTTATAAAAAAAGCTGCATCAGAAACTCTGCACATAAAAGAAATTAAATATACTACATGACCACAGTTATATGCCATGACTTCTCTAATTCCTAGATTGCCTCTCCCAACAACCTAAGCCCTGCAGCTTCATCATTCTGAGTTTCCTAGAAAACCAGGGAAGATACCCACATAGTGGAATTGCTCAAGAAAATTGTATAAAGTACCTAGTGTTCCAAAAGTTTCAGCATATTGTACATACTTCTGAATTGATGGGAAGTGAGCACGTAGAATTGCTAGAGTAGAACTGCTTTAGGATATTTGGCAGTGTTTTTGCATTCTTGCCAAAATGGGCCAGAAAATGTCCTTTGCTATTTTCATAAATATTGTGGGCAACTAAGCCTGAAGCCTAATCAATTTTATCTTATTTATAATTGAAAACTTTCATTAACCAAGTCCGTGACAAGCTGTACAGCTTAATGAACATATCAGAGGCAAGATTGCATCTGAGAATATAAAATGTAGATATAGATTTTTACAGAAAAGTAAAAAATATATTAGATAAAATCTAGATTATTATGGGTTTCTTTGAAAGTGATAATCCATATGATAATGATAGCTGCATCTTATAGCTTAGTGAATGGTGATAATATAAAAACAAAGATGAGTTTTAGATAAGATTACACCACATTTTGAATTAATGTAATCTTAGGAAAGATGTTATGAATGGATTGAGACAGAGAGAGCAAAAAATTAGTGAGTCACTCAGAGACCCAAAAATGTATAAGAGTGTTTCGTGAATAACTGATTCAACAGTCTGTTTGTTCTGAAAACATGGTTTATATATTGCCATGTAAATATCATAAATTAATTGGTATAAAAGCATTATTTATTTCAATAAGAATGATGAAAGCTTGACATGAATTTATAGGACCACTCACTTGCCATGTGACTAAGGGCAGCTAATAAAATAAAATAATAAAATAAAATAAAATAAAATAAAATAAAATAAAATAAAATAAAATAAAATAAAATAAAATAAAANAAAATAAAATAAAATAAAAGCAACACATAAACAACCAAAAATTAAGGATGCCATTATTTCTTCCTAACATCAAAAAAAGTGAATGGAGAAACTTCAGGAATGATTTAATTTGCTCAGTGTGCCTGGAAAAATGTTTGGCAGAATTCTGATGAAAGGGTTCAAGAGGTGACAATGAGCAAAATTTAAGAAATGTGGTACTGCATCATGCTGGGAGCAATGTGTGCAGACCATATTTTTCCTCTTCAGCAAGTCCCTGAGTAATATACAAATTATGAGAAAGTGTATCGTTTGCCAGTTGATTTTAGAAAAAACATATGATAAACTGGACTGTTTAAATAATGGAACATTTTGCACAATACTGATTGTTGGTTTTTGAAAATAATAGAAATAATATATGATGGAAGGAAAGCATGCAAAAGAATAAGCTGAATGCTTAATGAACAATTCAAATTTAAACAAGGAATAAGGAAAATTTGTGGGATATTCTATTGATAGCTTAATTTATTTGGGGGTAAATTTATGTTTGTGGTTATGCAAGAAGTACACTGATAGAAGATTTGAATTTGCGTATACTTTATTATAGATAGAAAGCTAGATTGTTGGTAGACAACCTGAATTATTTGAAGCAAATATTAGACATGCTTCAGTAGAAAAAGTATATTTCTAAAAATCAATATTTCAAAAAAGACAAGGTAGTTATATTTGACAGGAAGAATGAAGCAAACAATTGCAAGTGATACATAAATGTTAAAAAATTAGAACAAGAAGACGAATGTGTGTACCCTTACTGAAGATGAGAAAATGTTGGAGAAATTTTAAGATGTGGAAACGACAGTTGAAAAATACTGTGTATGAATTAATGTTTGAAACAAGCAAAATTTTAGTAGAAGAGCATGAATGATTAAATGAATGAAGTGAGAATGGGTTGCTTAAGAATGGTTGTTGTTGTGAACTAATAAAACACTTAAATAAAGTTTATCAAAACCTTTAGAAAATAGCAGGGTTCTAGCCCTGCACTTCTGATTGGCCGATAATAGCGATATCGGATTGGTCCGTTCAGGAGAATCTGATTGGCTGTTAACGAGCCACTCTCATTGTTTAAGGGGGTTAATACTCCACGTTTCTTATTGGTTACTAGATCAGCAGCTTGCCTATAAAAGGGCTGCTGCTGCCCTAGGGTTTTGCTCTGTTCAGAATGATTAATAAAGAGTTGAAGTTCACGGTTCACCGTCTCGTCTCCGTTCCTTGCGCCCATGCGCAGAACTTAACACTGGCGACGAGGATGCGATGCGGAGATGTCAGAGCTGACTGAACACTACAAAGCACTAAACAGAGCACGTGGCTGAAGGCGCATCAATGGCGGAAACCATGATCGGCGGCACCATACCACCCGCTCCATTCAACCCGGCACAAGAAGGCTGGGACTCAATAATGGACCGGTTCCAGATGTTTCTGGAGACCAACAACTTGAAGGATGCCACTACTGGGAAAAAGCGAGCGGTATTCCTGACTTACTGCGGACCCACCGTTTTTAAGATGGCTAAGGCACTGGCGAAACCGGCTGAGGTGAAATCCATGGACTGGAACATCCTCGAGCCCCTCCTACGGGCCCACTATGCACCTGCCGTACCAACATTTGTCCGAAGGCATGAATTTTACCAGAGAGACCAGCAGAAAGGAGAAAGTGTTGCAGATTTCATCGCAAATCTCCAGAACCTGGGAGGACTCTGTGGGTTCGCCGACCTCAAAGAAGCTCTAAGAGACCGAATAGTTCTGGGTTTAGATGCACCACACGTGCAAAGTAAGCTGATGGCGAAAGGCGACATCAGCCTTGCAGATACCATCACTGACACTACTGCAGCAGAAGCAACCAGGAAGTCAGCTGCCGAATGCGCCACACCAACGCCCTGCTCCGCCAACTCACCAGTGAAACCTCACCTCGCCTTTAGGGACATGCAACGGCAACCCACCATGAGGACCTCAAATCGTCATCAGAAAGTGATGAGGAAGAAGTCAACCGGCTCCGGTCTGAATGAGACCAACGTCACCAGCATAACCAGAGACTGCAGTATCAATGTGCAGGTTGTGGGGCAAACCATACATGATCAGACTGCAAATTCCTCGACGCGCTCTGCCATGTCTGTGGGAAGAGAGGCCACATCGGAAAGGTCTGTAGAAGCAAGCTAGGATCCAGCCCATTTCAGAGGGGGACCAACTACCACCAACCCACAGGAAGTCATCCTGTGAATCGGGAACATTTGAACCACCAATGGAACAACCACTCCTACAGAAATAAACCACTAGCCCATTCAACGAAATGAGAAGAGGCACACCAAACCATCACGATTGGTCACACATCATCATTAGATGCAAAGAAGATCCGAGTGAAGGTCGCTATAGAAAACCAGCCCTGCGTGATGGAAGTCGATTCAGGATCGTCCCTCTCGATGGTTTCCTGGAAGACCCTTAAACAGTTAATCCCTGCTGTCCGGCGGCAAGACCTCAGAATCCAAAGAATCATTCTCAAGGACTATCAGGGAAACCGAATTCCAGTCGTTGGATCCAGCCTAGTCCAGGTCTCATTCAAAAATCGTACTGCATCTTTACCATTGACCGTCGTTGACCGTGTCAGCCTAGCTTGTTAGGCCTTCAATGGTTTGCTCCACTTGGAATTAAGGTAGCCGGCATTCACCAAACCAGCAGCGACGACTGGGAGGAGGCCCTCGTCCAGGAATTCCAGGACATCTTTGCAGACAAACTAGGTGAGTACAAGGGGATCTTGATATCATTTAACCTTAACCCTGAAGTAGCCCCCATCCGCCTTAAGCCTCGTCGAGTCCCTTTTGCCCTTAAACCAAAGATNTCAGCCTAGCTTGTTAGGCCTTCAATGGTTTGCTCCACTTGGAATTAAGGTAGCCGGCATTCACCAAACCAGCAGCGACGACTGGGAGGAGGCCCTCGTCCAGGAATTCCAGGACATCTTTGCAGACAAACTAGGTGAGTACAAGGGGATCTTGATATCATTTAACCTTAACCCTGAAGTAGCCCCCATCCGCCTTAAGCCTCGTCGAGTCCCTTTTGCCCTTAAACCAAAGATTGATGAGCAGCTTGATAAATTAATAGCTCAGGGTGTTTTAGAACCAACCGACCACGCTCCTTAGGAAACCCCAATCGTAACATCTATCAAACCAGATGAATCGTTAAGGATTTGTGGGGACTACCGAGCCACCCTGAATCACGCCCTTCAACAGAACGCTTACCCGGTGTCGGTGGTACAACACCTCCTCCATTCCCTGGGGGGCGGAAAAGTCTTCGCTAAATTGGATTTAGCACAGGCGTACCAACAACTGCCTGTAGATAAAAAAACAGCAGAGGCACAAACGATCGTTACGCACCGAGGCGCTTTTAAGTGCAACCGACTCCAATTCGGAGTTAGCGTAGCCCCAGGGATTTTTCAGAGCTTGATGGAGAGACTCTTGCAGGGAATAAAAGGGGTCGTACCATACTTTGATGACGGTTTAATTGCTGCCCCGAATAGAGAAATACTAAAGGAGAGTCTTAGACAGGTTCTCCAGAAATTTAAAGACTCTGGCCTAAAAGTTAAAAAAAATAAATGTCAACTGTGTACAGATAAAGTAGAGTTCCGGGGGTACCTAATCGATAAACAAGGCATTCATCCCACCAATAGCAAGTTAAGGGCAATCAAGAACGCCCCAAGACCCAGAAATAAGACTGATCTCCAAGCTTTCTTGGGGCTTATTAATTTTTACAACATCTTCCTGCCCCACAAGGCGACCGTAGCCGAGCCCCTACATCGGCTCCTCGACAAAAAAGCAACCTGGGTTTGGGGGCACCAAGAGGAGCACGCGTTCCAACAAGTGAAAAACCTATTAACTTCAGATGCTGTTTTGATGCAGTATAACGAGACTTTGCCTTTAACAATCACATGTGATGTGTCGCCGTTTGGAGTGGGAGCCATTTTGAGCCATGTGTTACCAAATGGTAGTGAAGCCCCTATTGCCTATTTTTCAAGAACTTTATCAAAGGCTGAACGTAACTGTAGTCAAATCGATAAAGAGGCTCTTGTTGTTGTATCTGCTGTAAAACGATTTCATGAATATGTATATGGACGAGTTTTTACTATTGTTACTGACCACAAACCTTTGCTAGGGATTATAGTGGGAGACAAACCAACCCCCTGTATATTATCACCTAGAATGACTCGCTGGTCGGAGTTTTGGGCCATGTACAACTATAAGCTGCAACACCACCCAGGGAAAGCCATTCCCCACACTGACGCGTTGAGCCATGCACCACTTCCGGAAACTGTCGACGACCCAGATCCAACCCTTACAACGCTCCAGATTGAAACGTTACATTCACCGCCGCTAACAGTTAGAGATATTGCAATCGAAACAAAACGCGATCCTATCTTAACGCGAGTCCTTAGCTGGGTCAAACGAGGATGGCCAGTAGATCAAACCCCTGACGACTTCATCCCCTTCAAGAATCGGCAAACAGAACTTTTTTCGCAAAAAGGCTGCAACCTATGGGGAGATAGAGTCGTCATCCCAGAGCGGTTACAACGTGGTATTAAAGACACTGCATTGTGCATATGAAAGCGCTCACACGAAGCTACGCGTAGTGGCCGGGCATCGACAAACAGATCGAAGCCTGGGTAAAGACTTGTTATAAGTGCCAGGAAGTTAGCAATGTCCCACCAAAAGCAACTCCGACAGAATGGGAAACACCTCGGGGACTGTGGTCCCACATCCATATTGACTTTGCGGGACCTACTAAGGGACATACGTTCCTATTAACAGTGGATGCCTATTCAAACTGGCTCGAGATCCACGAAATGAAGAGTACCACAACCGAGTCCATCATCCAGAAGTTGAACAGATTATTCGCGACGCATGGACTGCCAGACATTCTGGTATCCGACAATGGACCCCAGTTTACCGTGCTCCCTTTTGAACAATATCTAGCAGACCGCGGTATTCGCCATGCCCCACATGCCCCTATGGCTAATGGGAGAGCCGAGCGCATGGTACAGTTTGTTAAAAAAAACCTCTACAAAATGGACTATGGGGACATTGAAGATAAGATAAACAGAATACTCCTTCTCCAACACATCACTCCACACAGCATCACCAACAAGACTCCAGCGGAACTATTGATGGGACGCAAACTCCGCTCCCACCTCAACTGGCTTCACCCATCTTATGAGCCAGAGAAACCCTGTGGATCTAGCGGAAAATGCCACGAGTTCAAGATAGGCAACTTAGTTTTTGCCAGAAACCTTTCTGGTGAACCGTTGTGGATCGAGGCCACTGTTATTCAAGCCACTGGACCCAGGTCGTACCAGGTGAAAACCTGCGATGGGAAAATATGGAAACGCCATATAGATCAGCTTCACTCGAGGCTACAACCTAGTTTCTGTGACTCCGGCAACTCCCAAACTGAGGGGAGAGGGGATGTCGAAGAAACCGATGTCAAGATGGCGGAAAGCAGGAACGAAAAAAGTCAACAATTGGGTGTAACAAATGAAGAAGGATCAAGGAAGGGCATGGCTTCGCCACAGAGGAACACCTCAACAGAGGCAAGCCTGCAAGGGCCAGAGGACAACGACGAGAACATTAGCGGCACCGAGTCTTCCAATGAGGAACCGCTGGCACCCGACTTGCCCGAAAACGTCATGCCAAAACAGGCTTACGAACAAGAACTGATGGGACAGCGTAAATCCAATAGACAGTCAAAGCAACCTTCTTACCTCAGAGATTACGCCACCACACCCCCCAAATGGAACCCGGGGGAAGGGGTGTTGTGAACTAATAAAACACTTAAATAAAGTTTATCAAAACCTTTAGAAAATAGCAGGGTTCTAGCTCTGCACTTCTGATTGGCCGATAATAGCGATATTGGATTGGTCCATTCAGGAGAATCTGATTGGCTGTTAACGAGCCACTCTCATTGGTTAAGGGGGTTAACACTCCACGTTTCTTATTGGTTACTAGATCAGCAGCTTGCCTATAAAAGGGCTGCTGCTGCCCTAGGGTTTTGCTCTGTTCAGAATGATTAATAAAGAGTTGAAGTTCACTGTTCACTGTCTTATCTCCATTCCTTGCGCCCATGCGCAGAACTTAACAGTTGTAAAATAGGAAGATTTGGGCACAAGAATGAATGAATCAGTGAATGAATCAATGAATGCTGAATGGATATGAAGTGAATGTATAAAAGAGCACTACATGGGAAATCCGTTGCATTGAGTGAAATCTTCAAAAGATGACACAGAGTTAGCTTCCAGTGTTTTGATGAATAAGTCAAATAAATCAAATGACCCATGTGGGTATGACATGTCTCCTTACTTGGCCTTAAACTTCAAACTATTTCCATTCTGCTTCTTCTAATGCCTTCTCTTTTAACATATTGCTAAAGTACCTTTGTCAGTGAAGGAGAAGTAGCATTTCTTGAAGTCAATGGGAGAAAGAAAAGAAAACAAAAAATCTGACTTTTTACAAGAGTCATATCGAAACACTGTTGTTGCTGCTGCCCTCAAGAACTTATGGAGGTTGTAGAACAGAGGTCTCCAAACTTGGCAACTTTAAGACTTGTGGAGTTCAACTCCCAGAATTCTCCAGCCAGCTATGAGTTGAAGTCCACAAGTCCTAAAGTTGCCAAGTTTGGAGACCTCTGTTGTAGAAGATGGTAAGAGGGATGTGAGGACAAGATGTGAAAAACAACTCAGATGGGGGTGGGATTCTACCAGTTCGCACCTATTCGCTAGAACCGGTTGTTAACATTCTAAGCAGTTCGGAGAATTGGTTGTTAGAAGAAATACTGGCCTCGTCCTGTAAGGAAGGCAGGAAGGAAACATTCTGGTGTTGCTTCTCCGTTGAGCCTTATTACATTCAGGAACTTCTCTGGAGTTTTTTCCCCCTCTTTTGCTGGTACTTTGCTTGTGTGGAGTGACCATTCAAAGTTACAATGGCACTGAAAAAAGTGACTTATGACCATTTTTCACACTTTCGACTGTTGCAGCATCCCCACAGTCAAGGGAGTCCAGGCGAGGAGATGCGTGCCTCGATGTGAGTGATATTGACTTGGCCACGCCCAGCCAATAACATGACCACCAAGCCATGTCCACCCAGTCACATGACCACCAATCTATGCCCACCACTTAAGCCACACCCACAGAACCAGTTGTTAAAGATTTGAATCCCACCCCTGAAGTCAGAGCAGTAATAGACACATAGAGGCTGCTATGGCAATCAAAAGACAGTAACAGAAATGAAGTAAAGAAATAGGAAATGGTAAAGAAATAGTGTGAAACTGACAGAAGGTTGAAGCTTTTCAAAAGAAGAAAGGTCTTCTGATCATGCTTTTTGAGGATATTAGGGGCTAGCAAAGAAGATTCTCGCCACAGTGAAAGGGGGAATTCACACATCTCAATCCTGCATGATGTATGTTGAGAGATTCATGGATAGTAGGGTGAGGTGCAATGGAGAAGGTTATAGAGAACTGTGAAGATATGAGAATAGAATCTTACAGTGATCATGGGGCTAGTAACCCTGATGTAAACAATATGCAGGCTTAGGCTGGCCCACCTTTTCAGAAAAAAACAAACAAACTTCATGCACTGAAATACTATGATAAAGAAAAGAAAAAACAAATAGTTCTGAATTTCATATATTCACATATAATTATATTCACATATAAAAGCTAAAGTAGTTACTAAAATTCTTGCAAGTTTTTCTAATAAAAGAAGTAAAAAAAAATGGTTGTTCCTTATGTTGATTTATCAATATTATCATTAATTCTGATAAATCTTTATTCCTTTTATTTTGAAGGTAAATTTGCTTAAAGTTTTTCGATCCAGGAATTTTTGGATCTAGACCATGGCAAATCTGATTAAATTGAGACCTCTTTGTGACAATTCTGTCACAAGGGCTTGTGAAATTCTCAGACCATTCCAAGGTAAACATAATGTTCAGGCATATATATAACTGATTTTTAATTTCACTTGAGAGGTGTGGGCTGAAATAATTTATGGTTGACAGTTTAAAGAGGGTCTATCTAATGAATTGCAAGATGAACTGGTTCAGGAAGGTATGGCAGGCACTTTAGAGGAGTTGATTGAATGCTGCATTACTATAAATAGACTAGAAGAATTAAGGCAGATGTCTGAGAAGGAGATTACTCTCTTTCTACACAGTTCTAGAGACTAAGGGAAAGTGTAAAGAAAAAAAGGAAAGCTAAATTCTTGGAAATCGTCATAGATGAGGAGGTTCATTTTCCAAGCTTGTGGGTTGGTTTCCAAATGCTTTGTTACCAGCCTAGGTAACATCTTCAGTGGAGTTTAGGGGAACCTTCATCCTCATTCTACACCCAAGCTACGATATTTGCCACTATTGCAAACCTCATGGGTTTCAATTTTTTTAAAGAAAGGGTATGGTCTTTGGAGGTCTCTGAACTTGGTTGTTTTCTTGCAGACATTTCATTACCAACTTGGTAACATCCAACAAAATAACCAAGTTCAGAGACCCCAAAAGATTCTACAATTCAACTCTGAGCTATAAATATTCTCTTCTAAAGGGAGATCAGCCTAACCTTCAGATTCTTCTCTATTGACTTCTTTGTTAAATCAGAATCTTTAAATTATTTACTGCTCTATTAGTGAAGAGGCTCAGCCACACTGTCACTTCCTTTGTTGATCAGGTTGAGTTTATATCAGAGAAATCCATAATGGAGAACTGTGTTAAATATTTGATGGCCTAGAATAAACCTCTCACTATCTTTGCTTTGGAAGTTACCAAGAGTTTGATACAATAGATAGAGCTGCCATATGTTTCATTGCGACTTCATCAATTATTCCATTCTATTCTATTAGGTTTGTGAAGAAAATTCCTTATCTATTGGTGAAGGATCAAAGCAAGGATGCCATTGTCTTCTTTTTTTCTTCACACTTGCTATTGAACATTCTGAATCTAAGCTGAGACTAAATCACAGTTTGAAGGGACTATAGGCACAACATCTGCCTAATCTTTATGCAGATGATCTGATGGTTGTATCCAAGAGCCCTAAGGATTATTAACTAGTATAGTTATTATTTAGAATTATTCATCATTTAGAATTATTTCAAAAGATGGCAGGCTTAAAGGTAAATATGCATAAATTGGAGGTCTTGTGCAATGTTTCAAAATATATTGGATGTGAGCAGGTAATAGAACTGGGGGGGGGGGAAAGCTTAGTCTCCTAGGGAGAATCGCTGCTGTTAAAATGAAAACTATGCCAAGAATTTCATATCTGTTCTACTGTAAATTATAACTTAATAGAGAAGAAAAAATTATGTGCTGGCAAAAAAAAATCAATAAGTTTAGTTCCCTTGAGAAGAAATCTAGAATAACAATGAAACTGATAGCAAGGTCAGAAGTATGGTGGGTGGAGAATTCCTTGTGTAGAATCTTACCCCCATGCCTTTCAATTAAAGCATTTTATAAAATGCATTTGTATATGGCAGAGCACAATGTGTTGTGGAGAAAATAAAATGTGAAAATGTGTCATGGAGAAAGTAACAAGCAAAATAGAGGATGCACTTTCTGCCTCTCTGTCTTTTGGATATCACCAGTTCAAACTGAGTTCTCTTTCCTTTCATATCCAAACTGTCTATTCCTGCCTTCAGATAAAGCCCTCTAAAATCTCATCTAAACCAAAGAATTGCAGCCTCACTTACCTGCTCACAATACAACTCTATTAATGAGGGCAGTCCTAATAATGGAATTGGAACAAGGTAACAAGGCGAGTATCCCAACATTCCATCCTTACTCAGGAACAATCCAACATTTGACATATTTCCCAGCTCCTGAAAAGATAATTTTGCCTGACAATAAAAATTAACCCAGGTACACAAATCTGCCTGGCTTCCTCAAAAATATTGCCAAAATATCAGATCCTCAAGACTGCCCATCTTGTAAACTTCAGTTGTATATTATATTGCATTAGATTTTTTTTTTAAAAAAATATGCCCTTTAACATGATTTCATATACTTTCATATATTTTAATATAGTATTTTGGTTTGGGGTAAGCGACTTGGTTTGATTGTAAGCGACCAGAGTTAGGCATTTGAGATGGGAGGTTATATAAATTGAATGAATGAAAAAATAAATGTTGTCTTCCCGTTGTTCAAGGTTCTTTTTTCTTTTAAAATTGGGGTCCAACAATCAAGAGCTGCAGTGGCGCAGTGGTTAGAATGCAGTACTGTAGACAACTTCTGCTGACTGCCACCTGACTGCAATTTGGCAGATTGAATCTCACCAGGCTCAAGGTCAACTCAGTCTTCCAAAAAGTCCTTACATCTAAACAACATCCAAGTTACCCAAGAGCTTGCTCTTCCTGGGACCATTGTCTGTGAACAGTTCTTAAATATCACATTCCGATTCTTACTATGTTACAGAGCCCCTGATTATGACATCGAACATATAAACAAGCTATATTCACTACTAACATGGACAACATCCTGTCCACACACTTTTATCTTTCTTGGTGACTTCAATCTACCTCAATTAACTGGACCCTAAACAAATGTAAAACTGAACCCATACATGCAACCTTCTACAATGCTGTAACAAACCTGGGACTGGAACAACTAGTAACCAACAATATTAGACTTAACAACTTCCTCGATCTCATCTTCTGCAATAGTTTGAATTCAATTTACAGAATACAAATTAAAGAACCCTTTTCCAAAAGTGACCACAGCATGACTGACTTTTGTCTCAACATATGTCCACTCAAAAATCATCACAACGATGAAATCCCCAATTATAACTTCAAAAAAGGCAACTATGATTTTATAGACAATGATCTCTCATCCCTTGATTGGCAATTTCTACTCACTGGATGCAGTACTGTTGAAGACCATTACAACATATTTTACTTGAAGTCAAAAAAATCATCAAACTATATGTACCAATAACAACTCCAAAACCCAGAAAAAACAGATTAGCCATAACAATAAGGAAGCTTCAATCCAAAAAGAGATAACTTTGACGGAAAAACAAATCTGGTCATGTTGCCAACTTCAAAAGCCAATACAAAAATTTATGCCACCAGATAAAGATTGAATGCACCAATTATCACATTAAAAAAGAGGAAAACCTTCTACTCACCAATTCCACCCATGCTTTCTACAATTTTGTAAACAACAAACTAAAAGACTCAAGGTCCATCCCACCCCTGAAAGGACCTAATGGTAAAGATTGCAATGATGACACCATTAAAGCCAACCTCTTTAACATATTCTTTGGCTCAGTATTTGTAAACAGCAATGGAACATGCCCAGTATTTCCTAGTCGAACCACAGACAACTACAATGATCTAATACATATCAATTTTACAGAAGACAATGTTGAAAAAGCACTACACAACCTAAAATCATCTCTATCTATTGGACCAGACGGAATATGTGCCTACTTTTTAAAAAAGCTATCCACTGCCATAGCCAAACCTCTAAGCATAATCTTTGAAAAATCTTTCAGGACCAGCTCCTTGCCTAACCTATGGTCACAAGCCATGGTCATCCCCATCTTCAAAAAGGGAGACCGTAGCCTAGTTGAAAATTACAGACCAATCTCTTTATGCTGCATTACCTGTAAAATCATGGAATCAATTATTAACCAATCCATTATCCTCCACTTAGAGACAAATAACCTACTCTCTAATAAACAATTTGGTTACAAAAAATAGTATCCTGCAATCTGCAGCTCTTTCTTTACTGCAGAAACATATGGACTACACAATTTGATCAGGGCAAAGCAATAGACGCAATCTACATAGACTTCTATAAAGCCTTTTTTTTCAGTGGTACATGACAAACTACTCCTAAAACTAAAATCTTACGGTATCTCTGGACACCTGCATAACTGGACAGAAGCATTCCTGTCAAACAGACAACAGATGGTCAAAAATGGGTGTGTCCTATCAAATTCTGTACCTGTCAACAGTGATGTCCCCCAAGGCAGTGTTCTAAGACCAACTCTCTTCATATTCTACATAAATGATCTCTGTGATCATATTAAAACCAACTGCATTCTCTTCACTGATTATTTAAAGCTATTCAACACCACAGACAATACTGCTACCCTTCAAAAAGATCTCGACTATGTATCAGAATGGTCAAACAAATGGCAACTTCAAATCTCAACAAATAAATGCTCTGTCTTACATATTAGCAAAAAAAAAATCAGAAAATAAAATACAGGCTGAATAGTCAAAACCTTGTTGATGATCCAAACTCTGTCAAGGATCTTGGAGTACTCATCTCTAATAATCTAAGTGCTAGAGCCCACTGTAACTACATAGCCAAAAAGAGTTGTTAACCTAATCTTGGAGTTATATTGGTAATATTACACTACTAACTAGAGCACACAAAACATTTGCTAGACCAATACTTGAATACAGCTCATCAGTCTGGAACCCACATCACATATCTGATATTAACACAATTGAGAAAGTCCAGAAATATTTCACAAGAAGAGTTCTCCACTCCTCTATTCATTGCAGAATACCTTATGCCACCAGGCTTGAAATTCTAGACCTAGAAAACTAGAACTATGCCGCCTTCAGTCCGATCTAAGTAAAGTATATAAAATCATACATTACAATGTCCTACCTGTCAATGACTACTTCAGCTTCACCCATAACAATACAAGAGCAAACAATAGATACAAACTCAAGATTAATCGCACCAAATTTGATTGCAGGAAATACGACTTCAGCAACAGAGTGGTCAATGTCTGGAATACTCTACCTGACTCTGTGGTTTCTTCCCCTAACCCCAAAAACTTTAACCTTAGCCAGTCTACTATTGACTTCACCCCTTTCCTCAGAGGTCTGTTGGGCGCGTGCATAAGCGCACCAACATGCCTACCATCCCCATCCTATTGTTTCTTTTATTTTTCTTCTATGTATCCAGGTACTCATAACTATGTTTTTACTTATACCTATTATCTTGTAAACAATTGACAAACCAAATAAAATAAAAAATAATTAAATAAATACATATCTGGAAATAAATCCCACTGAGTTCTTTGGAAAATATTTCTGTGTAGACACATAATTGTGTGTACTATTATTACCTAAAGCTCTTCGTATTTCCTGTACACAGCTACGCATATATAGATGGAATGCTGTAGACATTGTTCGCTATGGTGTGCATCTTTTAGTTATGTCAACCATCATGGACTAATGGTATCTAGAATATGGTTTATAAACTCTGCATGGCCTTCCTTCCTCCAGGCCATGATTTATGTCTGATTAATTAAACATAACATTATTTCTGTGTGCTTTAGCCAATACAATAAAAAAATCTTCAAGAGAAAATAATAGAAATATAAAACTAAAAAAAAATACTTAAATCAATGAACCACAAATGTATTCAGTATCTTTCTGTAAATGAATAAAACTAATAAAAGTGGATTAAAATACAATTATACGCTGAATAATTTTATTTCCTTTATGGATTTCTACAGTTATACTTTTAAATTCTAGACCACTTAGTTGCAAAAATGGTAAATAAAATATAAGGCAGGGCCATCCATACAGTAGAGCTACCACTTCCCCACTAGGATAGTTTTTCTCCTATGAATCTTCCCTGCAGATTAAAAAAATATATCCCATTTCTGATGTATCTTCAGCAGTCCTCCATGGGAATCCAGGCATATGTTCCCTTGTAAATGTATCAAGAATATCTAATAACAAAAATAAAGAAGTGATTTTGTTCCAAGACCCACTATGTCAAAAATTAAATTAAAAATGATCCTATTTTATCTTTTTTCTTTCAAGCCTAAGAAATGAAATCATAATTATATATTAAAAAGTTAAGTCACTGTTTCTAAAAGAATTAACAAAGTTAACATGGTTTCTTTATTTCTGTTAGTTGCTGCTATAGTTACAGCAGTCAATATTTCTTCTAGTTTTCTACTAGAAACAACATTCTTTCATGTTTCAGATTTTTGGGGGGTGCTGAAATACTAAAGAGCATGTTATATTGATGCTGATAAAATCTAAAATTCTATAATAGTTTATCTTAGTTTTATATTTATTTCAATCAGTAAAAAATATTTTTTTAAAATTCTTGCTCTTTTCCAGAATGATATAACAAGGTACATGGTGGTAGTCCATATCTTCTTCTCATACACTTTGATTAATAATCGTGTCTGTGTAATCGCCCGAAGGTGCTTTTTCAAAAAGTAACTGGACTTTGTTTTTCCTTAAAGACTTCTCATCCAAGAAGTTTCTTTAATTCTGACAGAACTCAACTGAAGAAGCTTGTTGGATGAGAAGCAAAATGTCTTCAAGGGGAAAAAGGTCCAGTTGCTTTTTCAACCATGACCTGTATGACTGATTTTTTGTTGAGTGAACTGGTATTCTTCCTAGATACTTTTTTTTCTTCATTACATCTTTTAAACTATATCCCTGTTCTATCATAATGATTTCCAAAGAAGCAAACTCTTAATTTGTTTCAAGCAAACAAGCATGCTTCTATAAGCATTCCTAAAATCAGATCACAAAGACCAAGGATCAGAGTCAAATTCTTATTAATTCTATAAATATGTAATATCTAATTTCCGCAGGATAGCATTTACCATCATTGAATTTTTGTAAGTCAGGATAACACATGTTAGGATGGAGAAATCATTGCTAATAAAAACATAGTTAAAGAGCAGGTGTCCTTCACTTTGCTTGGAATGATGGGCACATTCATGTGCACACTTTTTGCATACTCACATGGTCATTCAGCATACACCACACACACACAAACTCGTCAAATGAAATTAAGCCTTAAAAAGAGCTTCAATTGAAATAATCAGAGATCACTTAAACTATTTAGAGGGAAGTTAAGGTAGAACTGAGCATTGGAGAGAAGTCATGCTTCTACAACACAATCGGCTTTAGAATGTCACCTTGTACCACAATCAAACTACTATTTTCAAACCTTGAACTTGTGGAAAAAGTTGCCTCCTATCAGATGTAGAACTGAGCTGGAGCTTTTTCTCCTCCCCTGGCTTGAAGAGTAAGAAAATGCTCAAAGAAAGTTTTGCTGTTCAGGCTCATGCACATACCCATTCATGACCTATTATGACTTTCCAAGAAGCAACACAACTCCAACCTTACTTCATATGCTAAGAATGTCTCACTTAGTCAATCATGCATCTTGGCAGAACTGTCCATAAGTTTGTACATACCACAGCTGCTTTGGGAGAGAAATAATTTATTATAGATAATAATTATGTTTACATTTAAAGATACTGTATATACCATTTTGGGAGAATCATAGCATTATAAATTGCATTATAAAAAATACATAATTACAATGACCATATTTTCTAAAGAACAAACCTGAAAAATAAGCAAATCTGAAAGAGGGACATAATATTTTATTTGTTTGTTCATTCATAAATTCATTTATTCATATATTTATTTATTTAAAACAATTATATAACTGCCTACCTGATAGCAAATTCTGGCTACCACCTAATCAAACATTAAAACAATGCCCGTAATAAAACAACATAAAAACCATATTAACAGTCTTAAAACCATAAATGTTAAAAACAAAAACCTGGCTTCAAGTTAAACTTCCAACATGTAGTCACTTTATTTTATTCAAATGCTTGGAGGAGAAGACCAAACTTTTAATTTTTAAAAAAATGTTTATTATTACAACTTTACAAAGGAAAGTTCAAGAGCAAAACCAAGAAAAACTTTATCAAAAACACATATTTCAGTTAAAAAAAAAAAAAACTGAAATTGAGCAGTATATGTAAATTTATTTTAAAAACACTATTCAATTTCCATGTTTCCAATGTGAAAGTGCATTAAGTGGTGCCATTTGTATGGCAAACATTTAATGTCCAAATTAAAAGACAAAGATGAGCTTTTGGGAAAAAAAATCTAAAGGGCAGATTTCTAAAATAAAGGACAAATGGTCAATGTATATATAATGAGAGGAATTTAAATCAGAAATCATCAGAAAGATGATTCAAACGGGAGATGATCAGAAATCATCTCCCATTTGAATTGTGTGTGTGTTTGTACTTATGTGCTTATGTGTATATAAGTACTCTGCAGCAGTGATGGCTAACCTTTTTGGCACCAAGTACCCAAAGTGCATGTGTATCCCCAAAATGCAATACGCATGTGACCCCACACATATGCCCCACCCTCACATACACCCTGCCCCCTGCACATGTGCAGCAGAGATCCAAAGAGCAGCTAGTTGGTAGGAGGCATGCACACACATGCTCGAGACATGATCTGGGACAACAGCTCATGTACCCACAGAGAGTGGTCTGTGTGCCATCTCTGGCACGCATACCATAGATTCTCCATCTCAGTACTAAATTATAGTATTCTTTACCAAGAATTTAAGTTACATTCCATGGGTATTTTGGAAATCAGAGTGCTAGACTGAATAGCTTTAAAGCAGCCTGGGGTGGAAAGGGACCTTTAATTGTCTTGTGTCCTGATGTACCAGGTGAATAGGGAGGATATTTCACAAATTAATTAATAGACATTACCTTAGTAAAGTTTACTTAGTAAAATAAGTAAAGATGGTGGCTTCAATTATACAACAACTCCATTTTCTAGGCAAACTGGTTGTACAAATTATACCTATGAATGCCCCCCATATTTTATATTCTTTATTTAAAACAATGTATATTTTCTAAAGAGATCATTAATATTAATAAATAGAGAAAATTGCTAAAGTTATCCATTAATGGTCAGTATATTTTGACTCCACCCCCCACCCCCCACCCCCAAAACAGCCCAGGGATAGGTGAAATCAGCATCCAGAGTTTGGTTTAAGATGGGTAGCTGTATAAAAGTTTTAAATAAACAGTTAATAAGCATTAGTAAAAGTTAAAGCGTTCCAAGTAAAGTACATTGCGTTGTTTTTATGATATAAAGTTTACATAAGTTATAGCCAAGGCTTCCTGATGTAGCACCAATCAAAGCCTTGAGTCCTATCCTAGGTCTTCAGGAAGGATTCAGCAGGTGGGTAAAGATGCCAAACCCAAATTAAACATCTGGCTGACTGTATGAACAACCATAATAATTTCAGATGGATTAATTTGGGCATGAAGAAACTGATTTTTCTGGTACAGGTCTTCAAGAACAGAATTGACCTTTTTGGTTTAGCATATTGAGATCATCAATTTTTAGTCCAGAGAATATTTCTTCCATTTTTACATAAATATTAACATATCTGCCATATTTTGAATACCTTGTCACAAATTAAGCCTTCATCTCAAAAGATGATATATGATATTTGATACATGATACGTGTTATATATGATATATATGATATATGACATAAGCTACAGAACCCCACACCTTCCCTCTCTCTCTCCCTCTCCCCATCTCTCTTTTCTTGCCTAGAAAATTGCTGGGACAAATTACTTTATCCAAGAGTCTAAACCAATTGTTTTTTTTTTCAAAGACTTTTAACAGTAGGATAAGGATTGAGTACTCTAGATTTATATTTAATATAAAGGAAAGCAGTCTTGTGTGACTCCTATTCTTTCTTTTTATTTTCCTATTTCTTTTCCCATTTTTCTGATTTCTAAATCACCCATTATAAGAATCCAATCATCTCTTTTGTGGGGATAATGTTTATTCTTAGCTCCATATAACATCTTTATTTGTACATGTAGCAATGACACACAAAGAAATATATCTATATAGATTAGATGGGAGGGAAGGAAGGAAGGAAGGAAGGAAGGAAGGAAGGAAGGAAGGAAGGAAGGAAGGAAGGAAGGAAGGAAGGAAGGAAGGAAGGAAGGAAGGAAGGAAGGGATATCAGTTCTATGAAGTCATGTATAGAAAATAAGCAATCCTACCACAGTGTCTATGTCTTTTAGCTGGCATCAAAACTTTCATAGGACAATTCATATTAATTCACTGAAGTTCTCTGACAAGTCAAAAATTGTTCTAAAGGCAGACTATTTTCTAAAAAACAAGTGATGTGTGAAGAAAAACTGAAGTTTTTATACATTGTATATTTACTCATACAATATTTTTGTAACGCAATAGAACAGATCACAAATGCATCTCTATCTAGCTATCCTTGAGTGGTTGACTGCAAATCTCATTCATTCATTATTGTTAAAGAGTTAACCTGCAAATGATACTTTATTTCATAAAGCAAATTTTATCCGTTAAATATGATTGTCGCTAAAAAAAAATCCACAACTGATTCAGGCTTGGATTTAGAGTGTGATCCAGAATTCCAATGGGGGGCTTCAGAAGAGCAGGAAAAATCATTGCAGTTTTGTAAGCACAGGTGTCCAATAGAAGCCACAACTGACTCAAGACATACCTTAAAGGATTTGTGCAATGACATAATGGCATATATGAGGTCACTTGCCTCCTTGCTCCCCCTTGTGGATGCCCATTGCAGCATTCTACAACATCCATTTGCTGACAATTTTGGATTAAGAATTAAGGAAGTTATTTCTGATTACTTAAGGAGACATAGAAGATGATGAGCAGAACTTTAATGGCATTATTAAAGCTAAATCAAGAATTTAAAATATGGATATTGTTCTTGCTTGACAAAAGATTTCAAATCATATAATATTGAGGTGAAAATCTAAGAAATGACCTTTGTTAGAGTTAGGTTACTTCAAAATTATATGTGATGAAGAAACCCATTTATTATAAATGATAGAAACCAAATTATTTTCTCATTGATCTTAAGAAAAAAAAACTCCATTTGCTGAAGTTTTATAATGCAATTTTTTTTTTTTAACTAATTCCATTATTTCAATACTACTAAAATAGGAAGTATATGGTGAATGCATTTTCAAAAAAGAAGACGTGACTTTTTTCAGTTTAAGGACTCCTCTATGGACTTTAGCTAAGCTGTATAATGTATTGTTTTAAGGTTTTCAGAATGTCAAAGGCTTCCCCATGACCTATTGTCCCAGGGCTTGTATCAGTGTATTTCTTAAGAGTATATTTCATTTCACACAAATGAGTACAAATGGCTATTCCTCTGTGGGTTTGGCCATTGATGACCATCACCTAAGGTTAAAGATAACGTGTTAGATTCATGGTTGTCTTTTAATTCAGCGGTCTTGAACCTTTGACCCAAAGGGGTGCATAGAGTTCACCAGGGTAATATTTAAATGTACTGAAAGTTCAGACCATGACCTTCAATGTGTAATAAATGAATTGACTCCTTGCTACCATATTGTTATGATCAATCAGTGGTGTTTAGGTACATGATGGCATGAAAAAACCAAACACATTTGAAGCAACATTGCTGTTTTCTCTCTACCGTTTTCTTTGCAGAACAAAACATATTCCTGCTTTCTAATTCGTTATAGGCTTTTAACAATGATCCAGTGCAATTTAATTTTTAAAGCTACATGGATTATTTTGTGTGTATGCATGCCTATGCACCCATACCAGACAAGCAATTATTTCATTTCACTGACACCTTCAGCTATTATTTTTTTCTTTCTCGTGAAATATAATTAAAAGGTTTCTTCTTCCTTCTTTCCTTTCTTTCTTTCTTCTTCAGAAATGTGGGAGAAAGTTCCTCTGTGAATTTGGTATCAAATAAAAAAATAATGATGTGATATAAGGCCTGTAGTTTATAGAGCTGTATTTGAGTACATTTCAATGGAATGTTTGTTAAACAGGGGGGAAAAATCAGCCTGCCATTGTCAGTAGTCTAAGAGAATTAGGTGATGCAGGAACAAGAAGAATCTGAGTAGCTTGCATTTAATGAGCACTTACTGGTCCCAAATAAATTAGACAGATTGGTCTTGTTTTATGAGCAAGATCCTGTTTTTCTATCGCCTGCTCTTTGTGCTGGTAGTCAGGACGGATCTGGCTCTTTGGATACTAAATAAGCAGCTCATTCAATTGGTCCTTTTGCCTAAGGTCTGCTTGCACACCAGTGCCAGAATCACAGGCTCTTTGTGCACTGCCCTCCCTGCATGTGTCTGCTCTCCTCTGGCTAGTCAGGATTTTTTTTTTTGTCTCTGATGCTTAATAAGCTTTGAGCCCGGTAGTCAAATGTGGTGGGAACGAGGACAGGACGAGGGTCCTTAGTGAAGGTGTTTGTTGTTAAATAGAACAATTCAGCTGTCTCTTTAGAAACTGCGACAAAAGGAAATGCTCCCTGCTGAAAATTTTCTTAGCCTGTTGCACAAAAGATGAAGTTTGTTTAAGAAATTGCTGCTAAAGAAAGCGTCAACCCATTAAGGTAATTATATGGAACCTGTGCTGTATAACAGCTTAATTGATGTTAATGTTTGTCTAATTGGTGATTGGGAGAGTGCAAAGGACGAAAGGTCTTCATAGCACTTTCAGTCACGGCTTTGAAAGGGGTTCTTCTGGTTTTCACAGTTATAACAATGCCTGTGCGTCTTTCTCAGATTACGCCTTGTTTGCAGCCCCTTACAGCATTCTGCTCCACTACTTAAAGCATAAAATAAGGGTGAAGAGCCATTGTCTAATGCAGCCTTTTTCAAAGAGTATTTCTGACAGGGATTGTTCGAGGAATCAGGCAGGAGAAGAGGGAGTGGAAGAGGTGAAAGCCACTATCACCCACTTGTGTCACATCCCCAATGAGCTGCAAGGGCGGCCTAATTGCTGCATCTGGGGTTTTTCTCCCACCCCCTCCAAGCTTCCATTCTCCCCAGCAAGATGCTTCCTCCGATGCCACATGAGCTAGTGAATCTCTCAAACAAAATAACACACACGCAACCTTTACTGGCATTTTCCAAAAGGGGCATCGAAAGAACGGCTAAAGGAGACATAAATCCAAGATCAACCAATAATAACCCCGAAATAGTCATAGTCATAATAGCCACAATGACCCAACAGCTCATTTTCTGGAGATGCTCACTGGAGATGCTTCATTAAGTAGAAGATGCAATCATGTTATGAGCGGAAGAGAAAAAGGGGTGGATTGTAAACACATAAACAGTGAGTGTAGTAAAAGACCTAGCCTTTAAAGGAGGGAGGGAGACCATTCCCCTCAAACAAAATTTCTTTATTGCAAAAACCTCCTGGTAATAGCATCTGAATGCATGTTGAAGAAGGAGAGCTCAGCTATATTTATATTGTGCCCATCCAGGAAAAATAAAAACAAACAAAGCCGAGCTGCCCCAAGTATCTTTTCCCATCGCAGCAATCCTCACAAGCACACTGAAACAAAATCTGTTTCTGTTCTCTCCACGTCAGATCTCTAGTTTCCAGAATTCTTGAATTCATATGTCTCTCTTGTAAAAGATTGATATTTTCATGGGTCATCCTTTGTCTTTTCTATATACATGCACAGACTGTGTTTCAGGCTATAGCTATAATGAGGAAATTATGACTTTTATCAACCTTATTAAACATACCCAGAAGATACCCATTTTAATAAGGGGCCAATTACGATGTGTATCTTCCCTAGAAGGAACATAGCTTTTACCTTGTTCTTTGGCTCTCCATATCTTTAATTAATTGAATCTTGAAAACGCTGGACTTTCAGCTTAAGAAAAGCATGAAGAAGGGAACTTAACAACACTGCCTACTCCTTTATGTCTAGAAAGGACTGAAAAAAAAACACCTGTAATGCTAAAAGACTCAGGCTTTTGTCCATTTCTAATATTACTTTTCTGCCTAATTGCCATCACTGCTACGTACATTAGGCCTTTTTTCAGCAGGGTTAAAACAGGGCCAGTGATGAATGGAAAACTGATTGTACTGCTGTCAAACTTGAATGTGAGGCTTATTCTAGAGATAGAAGTATGAGGAAAAGGACAGAGAATTGCACTTCATTAAAGCTCTACCAAGCTGATTGGAGTGGAGGAGGTAATTGAGATTTAAAGTGGCATTCCCATCACACTGTCCCTTTTTCAACTTAACAACTGTCATTCAAGCCACATAGGGCAACAATTGGCCAGATTTCCCAGCTCTTTGGAGTAATAAAACAGACACTCACCTTCTGGCTATTCACTTTACTTACTTTGTTCTAATTTCCAATTCATGTGTCATTAGGGAACGAAGATTGACAAGAAATAGCTTTGACCTCACAGATTTGACCTTCAACCTCAGAGACCCAATTCTAGACTGAACTTAGGTTGGAGTATGCTAAGAACACCTTTCCATTGCACAAGGGTGAATGGCAGTTTTTTCTCCCCACCATGATTTATACCACCCCCTGCTTGCCACTACATTTAGACTATGAGACATGTCAACTGCCTGTCACAATTACAATAGACACAGCAAACCAGAATTCCCCTCAAATCCAAGGGGAACTTCCTGAACAAAGAGCAAATTTTTACTGCACAGATTTTTGAGACCTCCAATTTGTGCCAGCATAATGAATGCAGCCCACAGACAAATAGGTAGTTGTTAATTATCCCAGCAATTTCTTTTTTTAAAGTGCTAACAACACAGCATGCTTAGCCTTCATATCTTACACTGTTACCTGATGATCTCATCACATTTAAAAAGATGGTATCTCGGGGGAAGCATTATTGCCAGTGTTCATGACAATATATTGCATGGAAATAATCCCATATATTTATCATATTTTAAACATAAGTGCTCATGACATAGTGGAAATATAGACTTGACTATACCTTTCACAGTGGGCTGAAGTCATCTTACCTATATAGAAAGCCTTAAAGTGTAATTTGATCATTATATTTACCTTGGGCAATTACCCTAAGGCTTGTATATACCAATTTAGTGTCATATTACTCATCAGAGCAATTTGTGGATGAATAATAACCAAAGGGCAGGACCTATGACCTCAATAAGAACCCTCAATGAATGTTATGCTTTTTCATAGCTGCTTTTCAGAGTGCAACAGAAATTTGATGCCAGCATTTCATTGTGTTTGATGCATTGTTTCTGTTCCTTCATATTTTGTGAATAAATATTTGGAAGATTTTAGCATTCCTCCACCACCAACAATCACAATAATTGCATGTGTCATTTCATTTATTACTGGATCTTTAAGAACTTGATCTTGTCTTCTTTTTTAATTTCCTGTAAATCAGTTTGAAAACACACACAGGTTACTTCGGTGCATCAACATTAGCTTAATGAGACATGCAATCACTTCGCTCTTTCCCCACTTTATGATATTCATTCTTCCACATCAAAAGGAAACAATATTGCCAGTCTACTTCATTGACTTCCCACTAATGGGATACACAGTCATTTAGTTTTCTTCTATAATATTCACATGTCTCTTACAAAGAATATTTGCATAGCTCATTGTGTTGTGCTCTTGTTTTCTGAATTCCCCATTCATGTTGCTGAAGAAAGCGAATAAAATATATGCTATTTTCTAACAGAAGGAGGTATAAACTTCTGTGAAGTCTCACAGTTGTCACCATGTCATTTATATAAGTCCTGCTAAAATCCTCTACCTTTCCCAAATTTAAGTAGATTTCAAAAGTGCTTGCTTCTGTTCAAAAGCTAGCAATTAGCATATCAATACAACAGAATCATTTCAGAACAGTGAACATATCCAGCATATGACATGGTAATACTTTACTAATAATTATAAAAACCTCTGTATGCTACTGAATACACAGTACTATTTCATCACAATGGTATGGAAAACAAGCCTTTGTGTTAATGAAAATGCATTATTTTACCATTACTCTACACTGTTTGTATATTTATGTATTAGGCAGTTTTAGTATTTCATTATATCCACCAGAACTAATCTTGGTGTGTGTGTGTGTGTTTCCACACTAAACCTTGGAGTGTGTATGTTTTACACACACACACACACACACACACACACTTCCTCTTTCTCTGGTGTACATTTTAATGTTTTCAAAGGTCAACGAAGGTCAGGACTTGTGGGCTGTATCTCAACAGTGCATTTGTGGTCCTCCAAAGAAAGAATCTTCTAACCACTGGTACTACTGTTGAGGTTCCTTTTATCCTGCACCTGTGACAATTATTCTGTGTTAGTGAAGCTAACAGGAGTCAGGTTTTAGGTCAGGGATCAGAGCACTGCCAAGAGGAAGTTAGTCTTCAGTCCACTAAATCTGTTATCGTTTTCATCTAATGTGACATCCATCTGTCAGTCAGGGAATTTAGGCAATTGTCTTATTCTAAGTGCAGCACTTTATGTTTCAAACCATTCACATATTCCTACTTTTCCCATCATTACATTTTTCCACTTCTGCAAACCCCCATGCACACCCAATTCAGATTCTTCCCACTCAATTGGCCTGAGGACTCTGAGATTTTTCACACAAAAAAATGGCTCCTCTTCGGAGATTGAACGATTTGCCTGAAAACTTGGGTGCTTGTTTAATTTAATTTTTTTTTTTATCATTCAGGATAAAAAATGAGTTCAAGAAAGTATATGCAGGTACTAAAAAATACATTTTTTTTCATACATAGTGTATACTAATTAAAAATAAAATAAACAAGAAAAATCTGAAAAGGTGCTCCCCTTACATTTGTAAAAGTTATGAAAAGGTTCAGTCCTGCATAATTTGTAATATCTAACCGCAGTCTAAAGTTGCAGATATGAGGATAAAAGACATATACACTCCATGGGATAGAATGTAATCTCATTCATATTTCCAATTTCTCCTGTTGTCAAATATCTAGGACACTTTCTCATATTTTACTTCTCAACTTGTTTGCAAAACTTAATATGATTATGTACTTATTAAATTAAATACAATTTTATATTCAGTTATATATTCTGTAATTTGTTCTCTGCCATAAGCAGAATCATATGCAGAACAGAGGGCTTTCACAGCATCCATTGATATAGAGAATCAATACAGTAATTAATTTGGAGAGTACATGCAATGTGTGTTTATTTCTTGTTCCCACATGTAAGCCTTTGTCTCTGTTTCTTATCCATACAGTTGACTAAAGTGAATAGATGAAACAAGTCCAGAACTTAACCAGGGTGGGATTCCACCGGTATAACAACCGGTTCGGTGATCACATGCTTCACATTTTAAAAAGGCAAGCCCATACTTACCTTCAACTGCAGCCTCTGTGAGGAAAACAGCTGAGGTGCGGCAAACTGCCTGCCATACGAATCAGCTGTGCTTTAAACAAAGGCGTAAAGCACAGGAAGGAGCAGGTGGGGGCAGGTGGGCCCACTTCCTCATCGCAGTGAACCAGTTCGGAGTGAGCTGAACTTGGGAACAAGGGGTTCACCCAATCTGGTCTGAACTGGTAGAATCCCTCCCTGAACCTAACATATTGCATTGCCAGAAACAACCTGCAAAGCCTCATATAGAACCAATAACTTCAAATATAGAATACATTATAATAGAATTGAAAAGACCCTTGGATGTCGTCCAACTCCCTGTTCAAATAGTAGAGCCTATACCAGTGGTGGTTAACTTTTCTGGCACCAAGTGCCAAAAGGGGAGCACATGCACATACTGGAAACCAGAAGACCAACTCCTAGCATGCACATGCACAACAGCCACTTGGTCTTCCAGTTTCTAATGTGCATGTGCACATGAAGACCAGCTGGCTGGCCAGTATCTAATGTGCATGCATGCACTGGCCAGCTGGTCTTCACATGCACATGTGAATTAGAAAACCAAAGACCAGCTGGCTGGCATGCTTGCATACGCCAGGAGCTGCTCTTCCGGTTTTCTGCACTCCCATGCACATGAAAACCAGCTGGCCAGCGCACATGCATGCACCAGAACCTGGAAGAACAACAGGCAATGGCTGGCATGCCCAGAGATTATGTCATGCCCCTGGTGGAGTCTGACTCTGAGGAAGAGGAGGAACAGCCAACAGGGAGTGGGAGTGTGGCTCCAGAGGTGGTGGAGGAGGCTGGGGAAGGGCAGAGGCCAACTGAGCAGTCAGAGAAAGATCCAGGCCCATACCCTATTCATCCTAGGTCACGCAGGGAGGAGAGGATCAGGGAAAAGTGAGGTCTACTCAAGAGGAGATTACCATGATCCTCCTCGTGGCTTACAGGTGGGAGCTATGTATATAAATTTGCAACTGCACAGTTAGAATTGCTGAAGTCAATTAGTGTTCACCTTGAAAGAGGCTTATCTTTGTTGGCGTTCTTCTCATGGACTTTTCTCGGTTATTTTCCTGGCGTTTATAATTAGTTATCTCAGCTTGCTTCAGAACTCTCATCAATGTGGTTTGTTTTGGTTTTCTGTTTGCCTCATTATTTACTTTTGTGACTTTAAACTGTGCCTAATAAGTTGAAGGCTTTACTGGACTTTAATATATGTTTTGGGTTTGGGGATATTTTGAGAGACTACGGGTCATCACACTTTGACTTCAGCCACCCCTTCAACTTATTTTTGCTTTTTGTGGTGTGACCATGGATCAGCTCAGAGCAGAAATTGCCCAGTTAACCCAGCAAGTGGCTCTTTTGACTGCACAGGTGGCACAAATGCAAGCTTCCCGGCCACGCCAAAAATGCCCAGTGGCAGTGGGCATTTGATGGTTCACTGGCCCAATTTCCAGCATTTTTTGGAGCAGTATCTCCGCTGTTTCAGCAATACTCAACAAGACAATTTCTTCCAGTGGTGGAGTTTGCTTATAACAATGCTCAACATGCATCCACCCGTGTGTCCCCTTTCTTTGCTAACTATGGGTTTCATCCATGACTTTTCCCTTTAGCCCCATCTGATTCCCCAGTTCCAGCAGTGGATACGTTTTTGCAGGAGTTAAAAGCCGTGCACCACATGGTCTGTGATCAACTAGAGAGAGCCAAGGAAGACTATAAATGGTTTGCCGACAGACATCGTCGCAATATTCCACCTTTAGTGGTTGGCGATTGGGTTTGGCCCTCTACTTGATATTTACCAACAACGCAACCATCGAAAAAGCTCGATCACCGTTACTTGGGACCTTTTCCGGTCATGGTGGCGATCAATCCTGTGGCTTACCATCTCTCCCTGCCACGGACCATACGTATCCATCCTGTTTTTCATCATTCCCTGTAAGTCCCTGCTTCGCCCGACAGTCCGCATAGACCGGTTCCATCACAGCCAGCCTCAGTAGTCACTCTGGGAGAGGAGGAAGTGGATAGCATCCGAGATTCAGGCCAGCTGCAAGGCCGATTTCAGTATTTGGTGGCATGGAAAGGTTATGGACCAGAGGACTTCACCTGGGTTGATGCCATTGATGTTCATGCTCCTCGTTTGGTCCAGGACTTTCACTCTCAGTTTCCTCAACATCCTCATCTGTCTGGTCCCGGGGGAGGGGGCCCTGCAGGGGAGATAGTGTCATGCCCCTGGTGGAGTCTGACTCTGAGGAAGAGGAGGAACAGCCAACAAGGAGTGAGAGTGTGGCTCCAGAGGTGGTAGAGGAGGCTGGGGAAAGGCAGAGGCCGACTGAGCAGTCAGAGGAGGATCCAGGCCCATCCCCTATCCATCCTAGGTAATGCAGGGAGGAGAGGATCAGGGAAAAGCGAGATCTACTCAAGAGGAGTATACCATGATCCTCCTCGTGGCTTGCAGGTGGGAGCTATGTATATAACCTTGAAAGGGGCTTATCTTTACTGGCATTCTTCTCATGGAGTTTTCTTGGTTATTTTCCTGGAGTTTATAATTAGTTATCTCGGCTTGCTTCAGAACTCTCATCAATGTGATTTGTTTTGGTTTTCTGTTTGCCTCATTATTTACTTTTGTGACTTTAAACTGTGCCTAATAAAACAGTGAAGTTAAGGTGAAGAACTTTAATATATGTTTTGGGTTTGGGGTTATTTTGAGAGACTACGGGTCATCACAGATTAGTTCAACCCCTTCTTCTCTGTGACAGCCCCTCAGGTACTGGAAAACTGTTATTACATCACCTCTAGTCCTTCTCTTTGTTATATTAAACATACTTAGTTCCCCCAATCGTTCATCATATGATTTAGCCTCCCTAATCATCTTTGTTGCTCTTCTATGCACTTTTTCTAGGATCTCAACATTTTTTTGTATTGTGATGATCAAAATTGGACAGAGTATACTAAGTCTGGTATTACCAGTGCAATATAAAGTGGTTCTATCACTTCATGTGATTTTGAAACTATCCTTCTGTTGATGGTTTTATTCTCCTTTTCTGGTTCTATTCCCAGCAGAAATTACAAAGAGAATTCTAGTGAGCATTTATTTGCTAACTAGCTGAACATTTGTTCACATGCTCAACAGGAGCTGAACCTGACATGATGGCTTGCTTATGTACCCGATGTATGTACTATATGTAGATGTTATCCATTCCAATGGCTGAAAGTAGATTCCATTTAAGATGCTAATCTAGAAGATCTACAATAAATTTATTATTATCAATGTTTACTTTTTTGTTTTCTTTCTATGTCCTTTTAGATCAAAATAATCATTAGTTTTGTAGATGTCATATTTCATTGGATGTATACTATAATATTTGCAAGTCTGATCAGCAAGGGATCTCAAATTCATTTTAAAATTACAATTAGTTTCTTCAAAGATGGCTGCAGGGCTTGCTTTCTAAATCTGGAAGGGCTTTTGATGATGCTGTCTGAAGACAAATTCATGCTCTGCTCAGGTTGTCTATCAGTTTATTGAGGATAAATTGGTTCTGACACTGACCCATGCACATCTATTACATTGATGCTGAATATGCTTTCAAGGTCTCAAGAGGGCTGAAGCGATTTGGGAGCTAGAAATATAGATGAATGTTATATCTCTCCCACACTAAGTTGGTTTTTTTTCTCTGAATCATTCTTGATTAGTGTAGATATTAATATCATATTGCTATGAATGCATTACTTTCTTGGCTGAATGTGAAAGAAAATATAAATTACCCATGGGTTTTTTTTTTATACACCATGCAATTAAATTTAAGGACCTGCATTATTACTTGGATTGCTCAAACCTATCCTACCTTCCCATCTTTGCAGCTTTTATGAAGCTTTGCCTTCTTATGTGTCTTCATCTCTCAGGAACTTGAATGCCTTCCAAATGTAAACTGAGACAGACGTCCCTCAGCATTTTAAATATTTGAGCTAAAAGATAGGAAACTCTTGTGCCATTGTGTGGGAAATTATATGTTTGCCAACTATGTGAAACAAGACCCTCTTAATGACTTTGAAGATTTTAATGAAATTGTGTGTATTTAAGGATTTATCCTACCATGTGATTTAAATAAAACAAAAGGACACTACTGTTTCTGGAGTTGGTTCACCCTCACTAACAGCCCTTGTGACACCAAAGATCACCTGTAACCTGAGTAAGTTCAGCAAAGTTTCCCAACAAGGAGAAAGACCAACATCAAGGAGCAAAGAGATGGTGTCAATTTCAATGACAAAGTTCTGCATAGTTAGGAAAAGACAACTTGGAACATTTTCAAAACAGAGGCAGATAAATGACTCCTCTGAAAAGGAAGCGTGTAACTTTCTATGACCTATACACAAAGCTTTCTCTTTGCTTTTCAAAATAGAAGCCCATTTGTCTGCTTCTCTCAACTAAAACAACCTCTTATACTTACTACTAAGGACATCATCATCAGCAGAAATAGATTTCAAAACAGTGTGGCATAGCAATTACATTATTACAGCAATGAAAAGTCACTCCTGTTAATTCAATTCGTGCAAATTTTAAAATTTAAACAAAGTTAAAACAAAATGAAAGAATTTTTTTTTTTTTTGCTAAAGCTCAAAAACCAGGATAGCTGTTAAGTTTGAAGCATCGGCAAGAAAGAATGGAGACGAGCCGGTGAAATGGTGAACTTCAACTCTTTATTTACATGGTGTGACAGCTCAAACTGGACGGCTGCTATAGCCTTCCTTATATAGGCAACCCAAAAACTATTTTAACCAATAACAATCCAGGAGCGCTAGCTCCATTAACCAATGCGAATGCCCCGTTAATGGCCAATCAGATTCCCCTGAACGGACCAATCCGATCCTGCCATTAACAGCCAATCAGAAGTGCAGAGCCAGAACCCTGCACTTGACTCCAAGCTCAAGATAACTTTATTTAATCTTTATGCATTCACAACACTCCTTCCCCCTGGCTTCTATTTACAGGGCGCGGTCACATAGTCCTTAAGGTAGGACGGTTGCTTTATTAGTCTTTTTGATTTTCGCTGTGCGTTTTGCATTTGGCTGCAATCTCACTGAGGTAGATCATTGTTTGGAGAAGGGGTTGCCTCTGGTTCAGAGTTCGCGTTTCCGTTTCACCAATATCTTCGGCAACTCCCTGAGGTGGACTTACTCCCATCCCTGGTTCCAGTTCCTGTGTCTCTGTTTCGCTATCATTCCCTTCGAAAGGGTTTTCCTCTAGTTGAAATTCGTCTTCTTCTGTATCTCCCCCCCCCTCAGTTTGGTCATAAGGGAGTTCCGAAGTGCCTGACTGGAGCCATGATCGTAATTGATCGACATGGCGCTTCCATAGTCTATCGTCAGGGCACTGTACAAGGTAGGATCTTGGGGCGGTTACACAGATTACTGTCGCTTCTACCCACAGTGGATCGCCTGATAGGTTTTTAGCGTACACCAAATCGCCTACCTGGAAGGTACGGCATCACCTGCAGGATCCGAGTGGTTTTTCCGGTTCGTAAGCTGGATGTAACCGGTCCAGGTGGGAGTGGAGCTTTCGTCCCATTAGCAGTTCGGCGGGAGTTTTGTTGGTGACGCTGTGAGGTGTGATGTGCTGTAGAAAAAGGATTCGGTTGATTTTCTCGTCGATGTTGTCGTAGTCTAATTTCTGTAAAGTTTTCTTAACGAATTGGACCATGCGCTCAGCCCTGCCGTTGGCCACAGGGTGCACAGGCAAAGTGAGCGCATGTCAGATATCATGGTCAGCCAGGTACTGCTCGAAAGACAGCGCGGTAAATTGGGGCCCGTTGTCGGATATCAGAACATCTGGTAATCTGTGGGTTGCAAACAGTCTCTCCAGTCTCTTGATGACTGCTTCTGTGGTCGTGTTCGTCATACGGTGAATCTTGAGCCAATTCGAGTAGGCATCGACGGTTAACAAAAAGGTGTGGCCTGAGGTTGGCCCAGCAAAGTCCAGGTGAATACAGGACCAGGGTCCCCGTGGTGTCTCCCATTCGGTTGGGATTGCCTTTGGTGGAGCGTTGCTCACTTCCTGGCATCTATGACAAGCTTTGACCCAAGTTTCGATTTGCTTGTCAATGCCCGGCCACCATGTGTAGCTTCGTGTGAGGGCTTTCATTCGCACGATGCCGAGGTGGCTGTCGTGCAAAGTTCTCAGTAATGCTTGTTGGAGTCGCTCTGGGATAACGACTCTATCACCCCAGATGATACAGCCCTTTTGAGAAAACAACTCTGTTTGTCGAGTTTTGAATGGTGCGAAGTCGTCTGATATTTGGTCCAATGGCCATCCGCGTTCCACCCAACTTAGGACTCGCGTTAAGGTGGGGTCACGTCTTGTTTCTCTCGCGATATCTCAGGCAGTTAATGGCGGTGTGTGGAGTGTCTCGATCTGCAATGTGGTTACTGTTGGCACGGGGTCGTCGAGAGTCTCTGGATGCGGTGCTCGGCTCAATGCGTCGGCGTGGGGAATGGATTTCCCCGGGCGGTATTGCAGCCGATAATTATAAGCAGCCAAGAATTCTGACCAGTGAGTCATCCTGGGGGATAATATGTAGGGAGTCGGTTTATCTCCGGCTATTATCCCCAGCAACGTTTTGTGGTCAGGCACGATAGTAAAAGCCCGGCCATACATGTACTCGTGAAATCTTTTAACGGCAGACACAATCGCGAGGGCTTCTTTATCGATTTGGCTATAATTTCGCTCAGTTTTTGAAAGCGTCTTTGAAAAATATGCAACAGGGGCTTCGCTGTTGCATATTGTGGCTCAAAATGGCGCCCACTCCGAAAGGCGAAGCATCGCATGTGATATTGAACGGCAAGGTCTCTTTGTACTGCATGAGTACAGTGTCAGAAGTCAGTAGTTTTTTTACATTACGGAATGCCTGCTGTTCTCTATGACCCCATACCCAAATTGCTTTTTTGTCCAGTAAACGATGTAAAGGTTCAGCGACAGTTGCTTTGTGCGGTAGAAATACGTTATAAAAGTTGATAAGGCCGAGGAACGCCTGGAGGTCGGTCTTGTTCCGAGGTCTGGGAGCGTTTTTTATTGCTCTCAATTTTCTGTCGGTAGGGTGAATACCCTGACTGTCAAGTAAATACCCTAAAAATTCGACACGATCTGTACACAGTTTACACTTATTCTTTTTCACTTTAAGACCGGTGTCTTGGAATTTCTGTAGAACTAATTTTAGACGGTCCTGTAAGATTTTTGTGGTAGGTGCAGCAATTTATACATCGTCAAAGTAGGGGACCACACCTTTAATCCTTTGTAGTAGCCTTTCCATAAGGCTCTGAAAAATCTCCGGGGCTACACTGACTCCGAATTGGAGCCGGGTACATTTAAAGGCACCCCGGTGCATCACAATCGTGTGTGCCTGTGCCGTCTTTTCATCAACAGGTAGTTGCTGATATGCCTGAGCTAAGTCTAGTTTAGCGAAGACTTTTCCGCCCCCCAGGGAATGGAGGAGGTGCTGCACCACTGGTACCGGATGTGTTTTGCTGTAGGGCGTGGTTCAGGGTGGCCCGGTAGTCCCCACAAATTCTAATCGAACCATCCGGCTTAATTGGGGTCTCCCAGGGAGATTGGGGTCTCCCAGGGAGAGTGATCGGTTGGCTCTAGTACCCCCTGAGCTTTTAACTTATCGAGCTGTTCATCGATTTTCGGCTTTAAGGCAAACGGAACTTGATGGGGTTTTTGGCGGATGGGAGCTATTTTTGGATTAAGGCTGAACAATATCAGGGTCCCCTTGTACTCACTTAGTTTTTCCGCGAAGACGTCCCTGAATTCATGGACAAGTTCCTCCTCCCAGTCACTGCCACTGATTCAGTTAATGCCTGCCACTTGAATGCCAAGTGGCGCGAACCATTGGAGACCTAGCAGGCTAGGCCGATCTTTGTCGATTACAGTCAGAGGTAAGTACGCCATGCGGTTCTTGAATGAGACCCGGACTCGGCTGGATCCAATGACTGGAATCCGATTCCCTTGATAGTCTTTAAGGATAAGTCTCTGGAAACAGAGTTCTTGGCGCCGGATCATAGGGATGAGTTGCTTGAGGGTCCTTCAGGAAACCATCGAGAGAGATGATCCCGAGTCGACTTCCATTTGGCAAGGCTGATTTTCGATGGCCACTGTAATTCGGATTTTCTTGGCATCCAAGGAAGAGGAGTGACCGATAGTGATAGTTTGGTGAGCCTCTTCTCGCTTTGTGGGGCAATTTAAGGTTCAATTTCTGTAGGAGTGGTTTACTGGTTCTCGCCTTACAGGATGGTTTCCTGTCGATTGGCGATAGTTAGCCCCCTTCGAGGCCTGGCTGGGTGCCTGTAAGCTTCGGCAGACCCGTCCGATGGGGCCTCTCTTCCCGCACTCATGGCAGAGCGTATCACGGAATTTGCATTCGGACCTGGAATGGTTGGCTCCACAGCCAGCACAGGGATGTAGGGACTTCGGGTAGTGGTCCCAATCGGACCGCAGTCGATGGACCTCTTCTTCGTCGCTGTCTGACGACGAAGAGAGGTCCTCGTGGTGGGTCGTCAAAAGCTGTCCTTCTGACTTGGGTGAAATGTCGCCTGTCGGTTGGTGTGCCGGAGTGCGGTTGCGGCGCAGTTGGGCAGCCGACTTCCTGGTTGCTTCTGCTGCAGTAGCATCAGCGATGGCATCAGCAAGGCTGATGTCGCCTTTCGCCATCAGCTTGCTTTGCACGCCTGGTGCATCTAATCCCAGGACTATTCTATCTCTCAACGCCTCTTCCAGGTCGGCAAACCCACAGAGGCCTCCCAGGTTTCGGAGGTCTGCGATGAAGTCGGCGACGCTTTCTCCTTTTCTTTGGTAGAACTCGTGCCATCTTATGAGCGTGGGCACGGTCGGTGCGTAATGGGCTCTCAGTAGGGGTTTGAGGACGTCCCAGTCCATAGCCCTTACTTTGGCTAGTGCTTTAGCCATCTTAAATACGGTTGGTCCGTAATGCGTTAGGAATGCCCGTTTCTTCCCGGTTGAGTCATCCTTTAAATTGTTAGTTTCCAAAAACATTTGGAAACGATCCATGTAGGACTCCCAGTCCTCTTGCGCTGGGTCGAATGGAGCGGGTGGTACGACGCCGCTGGACATGGTTCCGTCATTGTGCGGTGTCAGTCACGTGCTCGGCTTCTTCTTTGTTCAGTCAGCTCTGACGTCTCCATATCCCATCCTCGTCGCCAGTGTTACGTTTGAAGCATGGGCACGAAAGAATGGAGATGAGCTGGTGAAACGGTGAACTTCAATTCTTTATTTACATGGTGTGACAGCTCAAACTGGACGGCTGCTATAGCCTTCCTTATATAGGCAACCCAATAACTATTTCAACCAATAACAATCCAGGAGTGCTAGCTCCATTAACCAATATGAATGCCCCGTTAATGGCCAATCAGATTCCCCTGAATGGACCAATCCGATCCTGCCATTAACAGCCAATCAGAAATGCAGGGCCAGAACCCTGCACTTGACTCCAAGCTCAAGATAACTTTATTTAATCTTTATGCATTCACAACAATAGCAATAGCACTTAGACGTATATACCACTTCATAAAGCTTTACAGTCCTCTCTAGGCAGTTCACACAGTCAGCATATTGCCCCCAACAATCTGAGTCCTCATTTTATTGATCCTGGAAGGATGGAAGGCTGAGTCAACCTTGAGCGAGTCAGGATTGAACTCCTGGCAATGAGCTGAATTGGCCTGCAATACTGCATTCTAACCATTGAGCCACCCACCATGGCTACAAGAATGGTCATACAGTATTTTGAAAGTCAGGAGATGCTCTGATATTTTGAGGGCCCAGAAAAGCATATGGTGATATGGCCAGAGGAGCAGTGGCCAATTTTTTGCCCCTTTCTTAATGTTCATGGGAGAAAGTTAAAGGTTGTAACTAGAGCAGAAAATCAGCCTCAAAAGCATAGTCTACCCTTCTTAAAATGGGAACCATTCAGAGGTGGTATTCAGCAGGTTCTGAACAGTTCTGGAGAATTGATAGAGGAAATTTTGGGTAGTTCAGAGAACTGATAAATACCACCTCTGACTGACCCCACCCCCATATATTCTCTGCCTCCTGAGTCCCAGATGATTGTCTGGGTCTTCTTTTGTTGACCTGCACAGGAGAATGGAGCGAGAAAGCAGGTTAGTGGGGTGTGGACGGAATGGGATTTTGCAGTAACCTTCCACCAGGAGTGGGGAAGGGAATGGAAACTTTACAGTATCCTTGCCCTAGAGTGGGGTGGGAATGGAGATTTTGCAGTATCCTTCTCCTACCATGCCCATGAAGCCACACTACCAGAGGTGCTATTCGACCAATTTGCACCTATTCAGGTGAACTGGTAGCGGTTATTTGGCATGGGTTGCCGAACCAGTGGCAATCCCTCGCTGGCTACGCTCCCAACCCAGTGGCCTGGTTGCTCACTTTCAATCACTCTCCTAGCTTTCTGTTCCCCAAGTCCACTTCCTCCCCAGGGAAAAGGAAGAAAGGCATGGACGCTGCAAGTATCACTTTCCCCGTGTGAGTTAAAGTGTGTGGAGTGAGAAAGAATGCAGTCTGATAGAGGGGGTGGGGGTGAATCAAGCCTTGGAGCACTTTTGCAATGTAAAAGAAATGCATTTTGGAAACAGGTTTTCAAAAAAAACTTCTCCAAGGATTCCCCATGGACGCTGCAAGTATCACTTTCCCCTTGTGAGTTAAAGTGCTGGAGTGAGGAGTGTAGTCTGACAGAGGGGGTGTGGGAATCCACTCAAGCCTTGGAGAAATTTAAAGGAGCTGCTTCCAAAATGCTTGTCTGTTAAGTGCTATGTGTGTGCATGTGTGTGTGTGTGGGAGAGAGAGAGAGAGAGAGAGGGAGGAAGGAAGGAAGGAAGGAAGGAAGGAAGGAAGGAAGGAAGGAAGGAAGGAAGAAAGAAAGAAAGAAAGAAAGAAAGAAAGAAAGAAAGAAAGAAAGAAAGAAAGAAATAGGAAGAGAAAGAGAGAGATAAAACTCTCTGCTATTATTTGTAATTGTTCCATTATTTATCATGTGTTAATATTTTACACTGTCCCTACACCTACAGTGATTTTTCTGCCTTTCTTTTGCCCAGGGCTACCACATATTTTTCAGGGTTTACATGCATTCAATGTCAATAGCCCAGAGAATAAAATACACATGTGTTTAACAAGAATTGAAAGGGACCTTGGAGGTCTTCTAGTCCAACCCCCAGCTCAGGCAAGAAAACTGAGGATGCCAAACTCTGAGTAGAAATCCTGGGAAAGGTGTCAGAATAATACTTAGAAGGGACCTTGGGGTGAACCCAATACCATTTCAGAGAAATGGCTGTCCAGTCTTTTCTTAAAAACTTCCAGTGATTGAGCACCCAGAACTTCTGAGACAGGCAGTTCCACTGGTTAATTGTTCTCATTGTCAGGAAGTTTCTCCTGAGTTTTAGGTTGCTTCTCTCTGTTCAGTTTCCATCCATTACTTCTTGTTTGCATTCTGCTCCTTGGGAAAAATACATTCTCCCCCTTTCTTTGTGGCAGCCCCTTAAAAGCCTGTTGCCTATCACACTCTTGGATAAAGCGTGTGAGCCATTTCCTCCTTTCAGTGGTCCATGAAAGTATATCTATAGTGTGCAGATAATAAAGTCAAAAAAGGTGAACAACATTTTTACAGAACTATAGATAAGTTATGGCTGGGTGACAAGGAATGGCTGGGAGGAGAGGGGCCAGGGGAGGCACCCCTTGATGTGAGTGACATTGAGTTGCCCACACCCACCCAATCACATGACCACCAAGCATGCCCACCCAGTCACATGACCACAAACCACACCCACCAAATAAGCCATGGCCACAGAGCCTGTAGAGAAAAAGTGTGAATTCCACCACTGCACACCATGCCCATTAAGTCACACCCACAGAACCAGTAGTAAAAAAAATTTGAATCTCACCACTGGAACCATTCCATGACAATAATATGTCTCCATTATTTTTACGCACATGTTCCTTTCTTGGAGTTTGAATCTATTCCCTCTGTCTATTCACTTCTTTGCAAAACTACAAGATTATAACTCTAGCCAAGTGTCCTATTTCCCAGGAGCAGGACTCTATCCCAAAATACCCTCTTTTCTTTTCTGAAGAGCTGCCTATTTAAGCACAGCTTAAAGATAAATCAGTCTAAGATCTTCAAGCACCCTATCAGGAAGAGATTGAGTAGGCCTCCAGGTCACCTTATCATCATCTTGATGAAAAGTAATGTATTTCTGTTTAAATTATAATAATCACTGCTAAATTTGCATATACACATAAAAGTTAACATTAAAAAACTGATGGTTTCTGCCCTTCTTTTTGATCATGTGTTGCTCTTTTGGGACGAAATGTAAGAGTTTACCCAAGCTCATGTAGACTGGAAAAAAATTAAACTGATGTGTGGAGAGTCAATTTAAAAACCTCTCTATTTTGGCCTTACATTCAGCCAATAAGCTCTCACTTTTTGATTGTTTCAAGGCCTTCAGAAATCAAGTTTTTTTTCTGCCAAGATATTATTTTTAAGTAACAGTGAGACTATGAACGCACTAAAATCATCTTTTTCTTCAGCAGTTTTGCAGACAACCATAAAATTATGCGAAAATTGCACATACCATTATCTGGAAGATATATTTTTCATTAACACTGAAACCAGCATACAAACTATAGCTGTGGAAATGTAGTATGATGTTCTTTGTCTTCAGAGAATATGATAGGCAGTAAATATAGTTTTCTAATACCATTAGAAGCTGTTTTAAAAATCTCTGTTCTAAAGTGAGTGCAGCACTTCTAAAACATGCCAAGACTGACAGCTTTTGAGATAAAGTCCTCTGTTTATCTTCACCGCAGGAACAGATTGTGTGAGCTTACACTATATTGGTGTGTTTTAAAAGCGACAGCATACCACAATGGCTCAGGTTTTAACTTTTATCAGTTATCACATGTGCCTATATGAGCACATACCTAGTCAGCATATACTTAAAGGCCAGAAACTCCATTAATTTGATTTGTGTTCAAGGGCATCAACTAAATTTACAGTTTACCTTTTACCTTTAAAGCTGGAGTCCACATTGTACCTAGCTTTTTCATTATGTGTGTTGGCAATAATGATCATATTGATAAAAATTTTGAATAGTATCCAATAGTATTAGTCTGTGTGACACTTCCGCAATATTACAATATTGTTTAATTACAACACTTTCATTCTGCATTTTCACAACCCGTTGCAACCTCAGTGTGCTAGATATTATTTGTACTAGTTATACAACTTGATCTCCTAGTGCAGGGGTGTCAAACTTGCTGTATCATGGCAACATCTCATGACATCTCGTGACTTCCCCCCCACTTTGCTAAACCGGGCATGGGCATGGGCAGCATCTGGCCCAAGGGTCATGAGTTTGACAGCTTTGTGCTAGTGGAATATGGAACTACAAGTACTTTTTATATTTTTTCCCACGAGTATTCCACTGGCTTCCATTCAATAGTTTTTAGTTTACTTTATTGTCATTGCATCTCGTACAACGAAATCAAACACCATTTTCAGTGCACATCATGACCATGACCATGAAAATAAACACATCCTTCACCCTACAAAACTGAAAACCTCCAACACTGCACCAATACTGCACTATACAGCAGAATTCAAAAGAGCTATTGTCCTGGGATAGAAGCTGTTTTTCAGCCTATTTGTCCTTGTTTTTATTATTATAGCTGTTGGGCTGTGCCCAATTTTTCTCTCCTAGAATGCAAGATAAAATTGCAAAGTTATTAGGGGTAAAAACCAAGCTATATAACTAAAAAAAAACCTATCTCTATTTCTGTTGGAAAGAGATATGATAAGAGGAGGCACAAAGTTTCTATTGATGCTGCTAGTCTTTTCATTCTTTTTTATTTGCTAAACAAAGTTGTATTTAACTTGTATGGATGTATGTACAGGCTGGTATTTAGCATTTGTTTAATAAATCTCACAGACTGCACTAACTTTATATAATCTGTTTCAAACAGCTGTTAAACGATTGTTTCTGGATGTGCAGAATCTGAATGTCCAACTTCAATTAAATAAAACAAATAATATCAGATCCACAAAATACTTTTCTTCATATGATTATGCAGTGAAAGTAAACTCAGATTTCCTTGATTCAGTTCATCAGATATAGGATCCAGACATCTCTAACCTGAAATTCCTGATATCTTTAAAGATGAATTGAACAGAAATATCTCAAAAATGTAAAAAAAGCCAAAGAAGGTAAAATCGCTGTCCACTGATTCCTTGAAAATAGCTAAAGAAAGGCAGAAAGCAAAAGTGAGCCATTAGAGGGAAATGTGCTTAATTAAAGCCAAAGTTCAAGAAAAGACCAGGAGAAAAGGAGTTATGTCTAAATATGCAATGCAAAGAAATTTAGGGTGTCAATTGAATTAAAATTCAAAATATTTATTTAAAAATATTACAGATATCAAAATAATCATTTGTACATAGGTAATAGAAGACAAATAAGCAAAAATCTAGTGAAGAAAGAAAATGTGAAAAGGAACTGTACAAAAAAGTATCAAAATTGTTAATACTTATGAAGATTTCATTATTGAATTTGAACTGAATGTTATAGGAAATGAAGTTAAATTACCTCTAGAAAACATGATAACAAACCTGCAGGAATAGATGAAAACTTTTCAAGTTAATTTTCTTCAAGAGTTACCTACTATTTGTAAATGAGTACAGAAAAGAGTACAATTGCCAAACTAAAAAAATCATTTTATATTCCAATACTTTAAAATGGTAGTGCTAAAGAGTGTTCAAAATATTGAACTATTATAAATAATTATGTCATGCGTAGTAAGTAATGATCAAGGTTTCACAATCCAGACTTCAACACTGCATGTAATGAGAAATATCAGATGAACAAACTGGTTTTAGAGAGGCAAATCCAAGATCACTGTGAGGGATACACCCTAGCAGAATCTGCACGGCAGGCAGGCAGGCAAATATGTGAGATAAACGTTTTTGTAGCTTACACTCAGTAAAACAGATAAACTGTGCTAGTTAAATAGTTTATTCCAGTAAGATTTTTAGCACAGTCAAAACAGTCCATATATCATTCACTAGTTCAGTCCGTTCGGGGGTTATTCAGTTGCAAAGTCCAGTGTCGAAAAAGAGGTCAGTAAACTTACAAATATCAGTCCAGTAATATATCTCTTCGCTGTAGAGATATGAAGAAGTCACACCTCCTTTCTTCTTTCAGCAGCAGGGAACATGCAGTTAACAAACCATCAATCCATCATAGTCAGCAAGCAATCCAGTATGCCAGCAATCAATCAAGTTCTCTTGCTCCCTCTTATGGCGGTTTCACAACTGCACCCAAAATTACATGCTTTGCAGTTTAAAGTGACACACACTTAAACTTGCTATCATAGTTTATATACATTATTTTACCCAAACTACGTTAGGAAACCTTGTTATTCCTAACAATCACATTGCTAATATTCAACAGATAATTGAAAACAATTATCTGTAGTAAATGTAGATAGTAAATTTAGTAAATATAGAAAGGTGTAAATGGAGAAAGATGCCTATTTTTTCTTTGCTGATTATACAAACACTTTTGACTATGAAAATTACAACAAATTATGAATAGCACTTAACATGGGTATACCTGGCAGTCATCTACCTATTGAAGAACTGTTATGATGAACAAAAAGCAACATTTAGATGGGAACATGGAACATGGAACAGCTATAGGATTCAAAAATTAGAAAAGAAGTGCATCAAGATTTATTGATTTAATTTATATGCAGAATGTATCATGAGAAATGCTGTACTAGGACTTACAATTAAAAAATGCTGGCAGAAATATCAACAAATGGAGACACACTTTGATGACTGGTAAAAAGAAAGTCTGGTTGAAAGTGAAAGAGAAGTGGGCAAGATATGGTCTATTGTTCAATGTGTCAGTGCTAACCTAATACAAATTAGGTTAGAGAAAATTTTAAAGATTGGAGAAAAAATGTAAAATACTAGCAAAAGCTCTTAGACTTACCATATATACTGCTTCACAGTGCTTTACAATCCTCTCTAAGTGGTTTTCATAGTCATCATATTGCCCCCAAACAATCTGGATCCTCATTTTACCAACCAAGGAAGGAAGAAAGGCTGAGTCAAGCTTGAGCTGGGGAAACTCAAACTGTCGAACTGCTGGCAGCCGGCTGGCAGCAGAAGTATCCGGCAAAACTGCATTCTAACCACTGTGCCACCACAGTTCTATAGCATATTTTATCTTCCTCTCTCGAAGGAAGTTTAAAAAAAACATGATTAAAAAAATCACAGGGATGTTGGTGCTGGTCCTGGAAAAAAAAGCAATGACTGCTACATGGAAGAAAGACTCTCACGAATGAAGAAAAATATGTGTCCAAGAATCCAGCAAGAAAGACTGACAGAACTAGACAAAACTAGACAAAATATTAAGATGGAGAGAAAGAGAGATCACATGAATGATAAATTGATGTCTTTGAATTATTGTTCTGGGTAATATTTCTGTGAAAGAAGAATTCAGTATTGGATCAAAACATCCAAATTGCATACTGGGAACACTAATCATGAGAAAGCAAGAATCATTGAAAAGACTATGTTGCTTGGGGAAAAGGTAATCAAAAAGAGGCCAACAGAAGATTAAATGGCTAAAGACTGCATTATCACTAATAGAGCAAGAGTGTACAACAGTTCAAAGTGCTTCCTGAAAGACAATCCCAGTGAAGTTATGTTCATTGGATCATGAAGAATCTGAACAAAATAATAGCTATTTTAATATTTTAGGATTGTACATGCCTTTCGTTTGTTTGTTGTCTGATTACAAATTTCCTTTTGTCAATCCCAAGATTGCCACTCGTGATGTTCTTTAGATAAGCCATGGAAGATGGAAACACTTTTCTATCCCTCCTTCTTTGATGAGATTACTTATTGAACAGAGGAGCAACCTGCAGCCCAGACTCCAGATGATACCAGTATAACTCTGGCTGAATCACCAAACTATTGCAAGTCCACAACTGAGCAGAAAGCCGGAAGGAATACAATTATGGTGTGTTTGTGTGGGTGTGGGTGTGGGTGGGTGTGCGCGTGCATGGGTGAGTGGGTGGGAGATACATGGAATGAGTCTTTCTAAAGTAATGTGAATTTGGTGGGACCAGGCGGAAGCAGGCAATCACAATGCCTACTACTGGTATGCATAACTAAGATGATGTGTATTGATATGCAGACCTCAGCTCCTAGCACACTGCCGGATAACTCACCCACTCATTTTATAGAATACCACAGGTAATTTAACATTCTGATTTTCATTCTGAGTAGCCTCTCAAAGATGCTTCACAATTTACATTTTCCATCACAAACATTCATCTGTCAAAAATATTGTTATCGTGTCAAAGAAAGTGTTTATTTCACAATGTATTAATGGCTTCCCAATGCACCTACCTGGAATAAAAAAAGCACTCACTGTCATTTATTTATTATGAAGTAATACATTAGCTTTCTATTAGATCTGGAGCGTGGGCGCAAAGAATGGAGACGAGGCATCGAATAGTGACTCCAACTCTTTATTAGTGACTTCAGAACAGAGCAAAATACTAGGGCAGCAGCAGCTCCTTTTATAGAGCTGGCTGCTGTCACAATAACCAATGATTTGAGTTTGTTGCCCTGGGAGCCTCCAATCAGCGGCGACCCGCTGTCAGCCAATCAGATCAGCCAGAAACGACCAATCACGATCCACTGTTCATGGGCCAATCAGAAGTGCAGGATTACAAGCCTGTTGTGGAAGCAAAACTATTAGGATTTTAAACTAACGCGTTTGCTTAGTTCGTAACACCCCTCCCCCCTAGGTTCCGTCTGAGGGGTGGGGTGATGTATTCTCACAGGTAGGCAGGTCGTTTCACCTGTCTACCTGATCTGCGTTGCTCCACCAGTCTTTGCCCTGACTCTGGTCCCGGTGGGCTGTTTGCTGAGCTCAGCGGCAAAGATGGTCCAACCCTCTCCTCAGGGTGACTCGGGGTTGTCATCTCTGCTTCCATCAAAGCTGTCATCCGGATCCCTTGGATTTGCTGCTGTCGCAGTGCTGCTCTGTGGTGAGGCGATCATCTGGCCCAGCTCTCCTTCGAGAGGTGAATATACCAGGGTTGGTTGTGCTGATTGCTGGTTTTCAAGTACTGAGTCATATGCTAGTTCTCTTCCGGCCCCCTCGATTTCCCTTCCCCCCAGGTTTGAGGTTTGGGGCATGTGACGGGGGTAGGTGCCAGCCTGGAGCACAGTTGGTCGATGTGGCACTTCCACATTTTCCCATCAGCAGTTTGTAAACGGTAGGAACGGGGACCCGAAAGTTGAGTTATGGTAGCGGAGACCCACAATGGGTCACCGGAAAAGTTTTTTGCAAAAACTGGGTCACCTACCTTGAAGGTGCGATACCTACTGCTGGACCCCAAGGGCTTTTCCGGTGTGTAGGCAGGGTGCAGGCGGTCAAGATGTGAGCAAAGTTTCTGGCCCATCAGGAGTTCGGCTGGGGTGCTGTTTGGGGTGCTGTTTGGGGTAATATGTTGGAAGAGAAGCATCCGGGTCACCTTGTCGTGGATGTCCCCTTGCTCCATCTTGTGTAAAGTTTTCTTTATGAATTGGACCATTCGCTCAGCCCTGCCGTTGGCTGCAGGGTGAGCTGGCGATTTCAAAGCGTGGCGTATCCCCCGATCTGCTAGGTACTGTTCAAATGCCAGAGCGGTGAATTGGGGGCCATTATCTGAAACCAGGACATCTGGCAACCTGTGTGGAGCAAATAGTCTATTTAGTTTTTTAACAACTGCTTCTGTGGTGGTGCTCTTCATTTTATGGACCCCCAGCCAGTTGGAGTAGGCATCCACTGTTATAAAAAATGTATGCCCTTTGGTAGGTCCCGCAAAATTGATGTGGATACGGGACCAGGGACCTCGGGGTGCTTCCCATTCAGTTGGTGGTGCTTTTGGTGGAGCTGAACGAGTTTCCTGACACTTGCTGCAAGTGGCCACCCAGGTTTCTATTTGCTCATCTATACCTGGCCACCAAGCGTAGCTTCTCGCTAGTGCCTTCATTCGCACGATGCCCGGATGTCCATCGTGCAATAGTTTTAGAACTTTATGCTGTAGTCTCTCTGGGATGATGACTCTGTCTCCCCACAAGATGCATCCCCTTTGGGAGAAAAGTTCTGTCTGCTGGTTTTTGAAGGGCTTGAAGGTGTCATTTAGTTCATTGTCAGGCCAACCTCTTTCCACCCAGCTGAGGACTCGTGCCAAACAAGGATCCTTCCTTGTTTCTGAGGCGATGTCTTGTGCAGTCAGCGGTGGTGAAGGAATAGTTTCGATTTGTAGCGTAGCTAGGGTTGGAGCTGGGTCGTCCAGGACTTCTGGTAACGGAGAGCGGCTCAAAGCGTCAGCGTGGGGAATGGCTTTCCCCGGGCGATGTAGCAGTTGGTAATCGTATGCGGCTAAAAACTGTGACCAACGTGTCATTCTTGGTGATAAGATGTGGGGAGTTGGTTTGTCTCCCGCTAAATTGCCAAGTAATGGTTTGTGGTCAGTAATTATGGAGAAGGATCTTCCATATACATACTCATGGAATTGTTTGCGGACACAATAGCGAGAGCCTCTTTATCAAGTTGGCTATAGTTTCTCTCAGTTTTAGATAAAGTTCTTGAAAAAAACACAATAGGTGCCTCAGTATCGTTTGGTAGGACATGGCTCAGGATGGCTCCTACGGTGAGGCGTCGCAGGTGACAGTTAAGGGCAAAGTCTCGTTATATTGTATCAATACAGCATCTGAAATTAACAGGTCTTTTACTTGCTGAAAAACTCGTTCTTCGCAATGTCCCCAGACCCAGGAAACCTTCTTATCGAGAAGCCTACACAGGGGTTCAGCAACAGTCACCTTCTGGGGCAAGAAGATGTTATAAAAGTTAATGAGTCCCAGGAAGGCTTGGATATCTGTTTTATTTCTAGGTCTTGGGGCATTTTTTATTGCAGGTCTTGGGGCATTTTTATCTCCGTAGGGTGAATTCCCTGTTTGTCAAGAAGGTACCCAAGGAATTCAACCCTCTCAGTACATAGTTGGCACTTGTCTTTCTTGACCTTTAGGCCAGCGTCTTTAAATTTCTGGAGGACCATTCTGAGTTGTTTTTCTAGTAGGCTTCTAGTGGGGGCAGCTATTAAGACATCATCGAAGTAGGGCACGACCCCTTTTATGCCTTGAAGCAATCTTTCCATCAGACTTTGGAAGATGCCAGGTGCTACACTCACTCCGAATTGGAGTCTATTACATTACATGAATGCACCTCTGTGCGTGACTATAGTTTGGGCTTCTGCAGTCTCTGCATCTACGGGCAACTGCTGGTACGCCTGAGCTAGGTCCAATTTTGCGAATATTTTCCCAGCTCCCAGGGAATGAAGAAGATACAGGATAAGCGTTCTGCTGAAGCATGTGATTTAGGGTGGTCCAGTAATCCCCACAAATTCTCAAAGATCCATCAGGTTTCATGGGGGTTACAATTGGGGTCTCCCATCAGGCGTGGTCAATCAGTTCCAACACATCCTGGGCTATTAATTTGTCCAATTGTTCATCAATCTTTGGCTTGAGTGCAAAGGGCACTCGACGAGGCTTAAGGCAAATGGGCGCAACATCAGGTCTGAGATTAAACGATATGGGGGATCCTTTGTACTTGCCTAGCTTCTCGGTGAAAATGTCCTGGAATTCCTGGACGAGGGCCACTTTCCAGTCATCGCTTCCAGTCTGTTGATGCCCACTAGTTCAATTCCTAGTGGCGCAAACCACTGCAAACCTAGCAAGCTGGGCCGATCTCGATCAACGACGGTAAGAGGTAGGGTCATGGTATGGTCTTTGAAGGATATTTGGACATGGCTGGAACCGGCAACTGGAATTCTGTTTCCTTGGTAGTCTTTTAATATGATTTTTTGAGTGCTGAGGTCCTGGCGACGGATGTTAGGGATCAGCTGTTTTAAGGTTTTCCAGGAGACCATCGACAGGGACGACCCGGAGTCGATCTCCATAACACATGGTCGATTCTCAATGGTGACCTTCACTCGGATTTTCCTTGCATCAAGGGATGAAGCGTGGCCGATGGTGATGGTTTGATGGGCCTCTTCTCATCTGGTTGAAGTGGCAGGTGCTCGATTTCTGTAGTAGTGGTTCCATTGGTTGTTTAGGCAGTCCCGATTTACTGGTGGGGTGCCTGTTGTATGCCAGAAATTATTTTCTCTTCAGTTTGGGCTGGACCCTTGCTTGCTTCTGCAGACCTTTGCGATGTGGCCCCTCTTTCCACAGGAACGGCAGAGTGCGTTTAGGAATTTGCAGTCTGATCACGGGTGATTTCCCCCGCATCCAGCACATTGACATGAAGGCTTATGATTCCACTGGTCTCGCTGGTCATGTTCTGACCTGAGTCTGTTGACCTCTTCTTCCTCGCTTTCTGATGAGGATTCGAGGTCTTCATGGTGGGTGGTCGTTGTGTGCCTCTTGGAGAAAGATGTAGTGTCACTGGCGAGTTGGCGGTGCGGTGCATTCACTCAGCGCATTCAAGCGGCTGAATTCCTGGTTGCTTCTGCTGCAGTAGCATCGGCGATGACATCTGCAAGGCCGATGTCTCCCTTCGCCATAATCTTGCTCTGGGTCATGGGGTGTTTTAGGCCAAGAACAATTCGATCTCTCATGGCTTCCTCAAGATTTGCGAAGCCACAGATTCCCCCAAGTGAAGTCTCCAACACTTTCGCTTTCCTGTTGGTCCCTCTGTTAAAACTCGTGTCTCCTGATGAGTGTTGGCACCGCTGGTGCATAATGAGCCCATAGGATTGGGGCGAGGTTGTCCCAGTCCATTGTCTTGACTTCTGCTGGTTTCGCAAGTGCCTTTGCCATTTTAAAAATGGCGGGCCCTCAATGGGTCAGAAATACAGCTCGTTTCTTGCCAGGCATAGCATCTTTCAAATTGTTGGTCTCCAGGAACATCTGGAACCTGTCCATATACGAGTCCCAGTCTTCGTTAGCTGGGTCAAATGGAGCGGGTGGTATAGCGCTGCTGATCATTCTGCCACTTATTGGTGTGCTCTCGGCCACGTGCTCTGTTAGCGTTCGGTGAGTGTTCAGTCAGCTCTATCATCTCCGCATCCCATCCTCGTCGCCAGTGTTAGATCTGGAGCATGGGCACAAAGAACGGAGACGAGGCATCGAATAGTGACTCCTGTTAAGCCTGTGTTCCCCAACCAGGGTTAAGGAGACAAGCTAAACAGAATGTGCAGCGTTAGTCAGATAGGCACAAAGATAAATGTGTGAGATAAGTTTGTATGTTAGTTAACATACAGTAAAAATAACAGATACGCTTGTACTATCAAAAATATAGTTTATTCCATTCAGATTTATAGCATAGTCAAAATAACAGTCCATTAGTAATGTATCATTTTAGTCAGTCCATTCAAGGATATTCAATTTAGCAAAGTCCGTGTAGAATATCCAATGTCAGTTTACTTACAAATAAATCAGTCCTCTCACCGTTGATAAGATCAACAGTCCTTTCTCTCTCCCTTTCCAGTAGGAGAAAAACGTAGTCTTCAATCCATCCAGTAATTAGGGATCATCAAGCCAGAGAGAGCAAGCTGCCGTGCCTTGCTTCTTTTTTGGTGCTTTTACAACCACTCCCTTAATTACATTCTTACAGTTAAAGTTACAGACACTTTAACTAACAAACCATGATAACATATTTATTATTTTACCTAAACCAGTTAGGGTAAACAATGTTATCCCGAACAACTCCAACTCTTTATTAGTGACTTCAGAACAGAGCGAAATACTAGGGCAGCAGCAGCTCCTTTTATAGAGCTGGCTGCTGTCACAATAACCAATGATTTGAGTTTGTCGCGCTGGGAGCTTCCAATCAGCAGCGACCCGCTGTCAGCCAATCAGATCAGCCAGAAACGACCAATCACGATCTGCTGTTTGCAGGCCAATCAGAAGTGCAGGATTACAAGCCTGCCGTGGAAGCAAAACTATTAGGATTTTAAACTAACGCATTTGTTTAGTTCGTAAAGGTATCGTTTGGGCAGAAATAGAATTCCAAAATGGCAGCTTAGATTTTTACTTCTCTTATAAAACAAAAACAAATGAAGATAATATATGTAGCTCAATGCTGGAGTTCTTGCTGCTCTGTGAGCACCAAGTGTTATCATCTTTACCCAAGTGTTTCCACCCAAGTTTCATTTCATTGACTCTTTTAGACCAAGGACATGAAACATGGAGTCTTATCAGACTTCATCATGGAAAGAAGAGGAAAACAAGTTACCCTTATATCTTATAGAACCATGATGGCGAACCTATGGCACATGTGCCAGAAGTGACAAGAGAAGAACCTTCTTTCCGGGCATGCCATTGCTGTTGCCCATTGCTCTTCTGGGTGAGCTGGTCTTCACACATGTGGGAGTGGCAGAAACTGGAGATCAGCTCCCTGGCACGCATGTGCACGCTAGCCAGCTAATCTTCGTGTGCTTATGCATGCTGGCCGGCGGCTGGTTTTCATGTGTGGTGACCAGGCCAATGTGCATGTGTGTGGTGGGGAGCTGGTGTTCCAGTTTCTGGTGCATGCATGCATGTTTCGGCACTCGGTGTCTTTTCAACATGTTTGCACTCCCATTTCGGCACTCGGTGCTGAAAAGGTTAACCACCACTGTTATAGAATATCCAGCTCTTCCCTTGGTAATGGGTGAAGCCATCCCAACTAACACCAAAGTTTCTATTTTGTCAACTTTTAGTGTTGGTTCAAACATCTGCCTCTTTGTATTATCCTGACAGATGCCTACATCACTATTACCATGTTGTTTCTGCCTATTGGTTATGGAAACATTTGTATATAGATACACATTAAGTATGGACATATTAACTCTTCCCCACCCTCAACACTGTGTTATTTCTAATATTTAAAATTCTGTGTTCCTCACAAATGTAGTTGCATGTCCATCGGCATGAATAATTTCCACCTATGCATAAAGATGTCATTTTTTTAAAAAAAGTTCCCATTAAGACAGAAAGTCCTGTGCTGCTCCTGTCATTCTATTTGAGGAGTAAAAGCTGGTGCCGTCTTCAGCCAAGGAAAATGTTTTCTTGACTGTAATACTGAGCAGCACACAACAAAACCTGCTTATCTGGTGAGATGACAAGGGTATTGCCTCCCACGCATTTCTGTCCAGGCATTTGATGTGCTTTTTTTTAGTAGCCCATAATTACATTCCTTGCCAGCCATAAGGATCAAATTGAGCTTGTGCACTTGGATTTGTAAGGTGGGATAATGAGATGGGTTCCCTTGACGAGCTGGCTGTCCTAATGGTCGGCTAGCCTGTTCTTAGATAAATATGGTTATAATCATAGAATCTGAATAGAATGGCATTATCTCCTGTGAATGCAGATTGCTTTATGTTAAATTAGATTGTTAAGCGATTTGTCATCAACTTTCTTTCAGCCACCTGCAAGCTCTCTAGATTTGTATCTGCCTTATTACACAACCTTGAATCAGAACTCCTAGAGAGCCCCCAGTCAGGGAGACAAGGTTTGATTGCAAAATGCATCCATCTGCAGAATCCCCAATTTCTTTTCCCATTGCTATCTATAGGGAAAGTGTTGATACAGGTTAACCAACCTGGTGTTTTGTTTATTCACATGCTGAATGCCACTCAGGCAACATGACTGTTTAATTCTGAATGTAATAAAGATGTGTAGATTAAGCTGCCGAATGACAGTGAGGCAGATTATAGAGAGTATATTTATTGTAGCTACATATTATTCTTTCATGAATTCTGAATGTTTTTTTTACCTAACTTCATAATGATGCCTGTATTGAGTGAGGGGTTGGACTCTATTTAGACTATAGCATGCTGGCTGGGGAATTCTGGAAGGGGAAGTCTGTATGTATTAAAGTTGCCAATAGCAATAGCACTTAGACTTATATACTTCACAGTGCTTTACAGCCCTCTCTAAGACGTTTACAGTGTCAACATATTGTCCCCAATGACCTGGGTCCTCATTTTACCAACCTCGGAAGGATGGATGTCTGAGTCAACCTTGAGCTGGTGAGACTCGAACAGTTGAATTTCTGGCAGTCGGCAGTGAGCAGAAGTAGCCTGCAGTACTGCATTCTAACCACTGCACCACCACAGCTCTTGGTGCCACATTAGTCAAAAGGATCATTTCCCATTTTGAGTGTACACAATCTTTAAAAGTCATTTATCATTTAAGTAAGATTGGCAGTCTAGAAATTTGATAGAAGATATTGATAGATAGACAGATAGATAGATAGATAGATAGATAGATAGATAGATAGATAGATAGATAGATAGATAGATAGATAGATAGATAGATGATAGATAGATATGAAAGGATCAGAGAGAGAAATAGACAGACAGATAAATATGAGAGAGAGAGAGAGAGAGATTGAGGGACAGATAGAGAGAGAGATATATAGACAGCTGGATAGATAGATAAAGAGAGAGAGAGAAAATCTGGACAAATCTTTTTCCTGGAATATTTGAAGCTTAAATTGTTTCTCTTTTATAAAAAAAAAAGATTTCTATGAAGTAGATTTCTTCTTTAGTAGTAGACTAAAGAATGGTAAATTTTCATCCCTCCTTCATGTGATGAATTCCACTTCTTGTCAAAAGCAAGGAAGTGAAACTCATGTTGAATCAAATCAACTCAAAGTTGTCTTACATGCAGTATGTGTCTCACCAGATGTCTTTTAAAAGAGTAAGGGATAACAGTAGAAAATAATTTAAAAGCAGATCTGTAAATGTTACAAAAACATATTTGATAGAAGGGTAGGAAGTATGCATGGTTGCATATTTATAGTCATAAGTTGTGGGTTCCTGTAACTATCATGATTTGAGGATAGCAGAACTTGCTGGTCTTCTGCTTTGAAATGAACTGTGGAGACTTTTAAGCCATCAGAAACAAGAAGAAAGGTAATAAAAAATTTACAATCTACAAACACCACATCACCACACCTTTATTCTCCCACTTCCCTTTTAAAGATCCATAGATTGGGAAGAAAGCAGAAGTTCTGCTGCAGTTAATAAGGAAAAACTTCCTTTTCTGCTTTTCCCTGGCCAATTTTCATTAGTGAAGATTCTGCAGTACTTTCAAGCACCATTAAAAAGAAAGAATAAAGATTTTGATCACATGACCCTAAAATTAAATATTGCCAAGCATTTGAATTCTGAATTTTAATCATATGACTGGGGATTCAGCAGTGGTTGTAAAATGACCATAAGTCACTTTTTTCAGGGCCACCGTAACACTAAATGAACTGTTCTGAGTCAAGAATTGCCTGTATAATGCAAATATAATAAAAGTATATGTGGAAATATACTGTTTCCTAGTCCAGCTAGGAAGGTACAAGTACTATAATTCAATCATGATACTTGGGAATTTGTAAATGACTAAAGGATTCCTAACAAACCATTATCAGTGTCAAGGCATTACAATTTAGAGAATCAGTAAAAGTATTTGCCAAAGAAGGAGCAACGCTTTCTTCTGATATCTGAGCATGGCTGGCCTATGTTTAGGTAGAGAGAGGCAAGCAAAAATGAAATGTACAGATTGTTTTTCTTAAAATGGGGTCAGTGGAAATTACATGCAGCAGCATCACTAGCAAGCCACATCAAAACGACAATAATGTGATCTCGATGTCATTGAGCAAATGATACAATTATATACTTGCACTGTGACATCTGATGCAGCCATATAAGTTCTATCATTTCTCTAAAAATGCCATGATATGCAGATTCCATTCCTTGTACTCCTGTGGATGCCCACGCTGATAGTTCTGTAAACCCCAGTCTCATCCAGAAATAACAAGAAAGTTTATATTATATTTACAGACCATCTAATTTAGTCCTAAACGATACAAGGCAAACTCAGAAGTGTTTTATATATCTAATAAGGCTATGCATGCTTTGAAAATAATTAGAAAGATGTGAATTGGACCTTGTTCAAGCACTACCACTGAGTTCTATATTAATTAGAGAAGTTGAATGTTTTGCAGATGAAAGCCAGTTTAATGTAGTGGTGTGTGAGTTCTAGTCCTTCCTTAGGCAAAAAGCCAGTTTTGTGACCCTGAGTCAGTCACTCTCTCTAAATCCTAAGAAAGAGGCAGTGGCAAACCACTTCCTCAAAACCTTGCCAAGAAAACTGTAGGGAGTAGTCCAGGCAGTTGCCAGGAATCAAAAACTGACTTGAAGGGACCAAGGGGGCAAAAAACCCAACCCACCACCTTTTTCAGAGCTCCCTGAAAGAAAGAAAAATACTTCTGCTTTAAGGAATTCACTCATTAAAATGAATAAAGTAGTGCAGTTTTTTTTCCAAGTTTGCCCATATCAAGTGCCTTTAATAAATCACAGCATGCAATTGTAGCATTCAGTTAAAGCATTAGTGTGCTTGCATAGTATAAACAACATTTTAAAGTAATCCTTATCCAAAGAGGGCCTTCCAAAAAGTTAGGGAAAGAGGAAGATAAACAAAAGAAAGGGATCACCAGAAGAAACATGAAAAATTACATATGAATCCAAACTACAGAAAATACATGTTTATTTTGAAAAGTATTGATAATATTTATCTTCTCCAAAAATGTAGACATGAATATTTAGCATAATTAAACTATATGTATAGGAGAGAAAATGATCACGTCCACAATTCTGAACTAAATTAGCTATAATTAGTTGAAAAGTTTCTTTTGCTCCTGAATTTCAGGCTGCTTTTTTATCATAACTGGATCTCCAATTATAAGTTAGGTTCAAATGCATGTTCTATAATCCTATTGGGATATTGAAAATTACCAGTTTTGCAGCCATAAACAGTTGCAAAATTCCAAAAGGGTGATTTTGTTCCATTTTGCATAGTAAAAATAGAAAAGCAAGAAAAAGAAAAGAAAGGCTTCTTGAATATATAGAAAAGTATCTGTTCTGAATATTCAAATGTTGTGTGTAATTTTACAGCTTCTTTTTATGTCGTTTTTCCATTGAATCCCTTTTAAAGGAAAACTATTTTCTAGGCTAAAACATTCTTCAAAGAACAGCTTTACTTTCGCTGATGTGATTATGCTTAGGAAATTTAAATTCTCTACACATGAATATATTAGAAGATATTCTCTTTTATGATGCTCAGCCTACTTTACGGAAAAGAATACAATTATATTGCAAATAAATAATCAAGAATTTTAAAATGCATTTAGAAATGGCTTTTGTTCATAAAATCGCCATCATTTAAAAAAGGCCATTTTGACTCCTTCTGGAAGTCCAGATACATTTTTAGTTTTAACTATTAACTATTTCACTGGATAGTCAAAACACCAAGGTGACAAAGTTGAAAACAGGTAAATCATCTAGGAATAGACTATTTTTTTCAAATGTAGACCCAGCTGGTGTGGTGTTGCCTTTGTGTCAGTGATTCATGTTGCATTCTGCTACAGAGACTGTTCAGACAATCTGTTGCACAGCTGTTTGTACTTTGAAATGAAAAGCCAGGTCTGTTAGTGGTATCACTCAACAGGTATTATAATAACAATAAGGGTTCCATTAAAAAAAATAGCATATGTCTTATGAAATTGAATCAATTGCATGTAAAAGAAGTAATTAGATATGTCTCTCACTAGGTTCTTACCATTTAGGAATAAGAACACAATTCATTTTGTGGTAACCATGGCATCAAAATGAAATTGGATTGGGGTGGTGTACTACCCACTCCCTTGTGGAATATTCTGCCTTCCTATGTAAACTGCCATGGTCTTGGAAGAACAACAAAGGTATTCCAAGTTTGCTGTAGTAGGGATTTGCAATACATTATCTGAGAATTTCATGTTGGCTCAGGGTTTGATTGAATTGAAAAGTAATGTAGAGTTGGAAAATAATGCATTTAGTCTAATCTCCTATTTGGTACAGAATTTGTTCAAGACCCTGTCCTACTGTCCCCAATTATTCGTTCCTATTTCTTATATTTAAACTTATGTTCATTCTTATTTTATATTATAAGCATTTGACAACATTAAACAAACAAACAAACAAATAAATAAATAAATAAAAAATAGTTACTCTTTTATATCTGAAAAAAAACCTCCTCCATTATCTCATTTTCGGAAAGTTCCTCCCAAAGTCTATCTGAATCTACTCAACCAACATTTCTAGCTCTATTGTTTGGAACCACAATAGTAGGTCTACTTTCCCCTATGCATGACATCCTTCAGTCATTCTCTTATAGAGCTTGATTTCATTCAACCCACCATTATATCAACTCCCACATTAACTCACTTTATTTTGTTGATGACTTTTGTACACTGTAGCACACAGAATTGGATCCAGTACTCCAAATGTAGACTGACCAAAATAAATAGAGTGAATAGTTATCTTCCATAAGCTAGACTCTATGCGTACTGCAGTATATTTCAAAATAACTTTTGCCCTTTTTTTAAACAATTGCAACATACTGATGTCTCAAATTCAGTAGAGTGATTCAGTGATCTACTAGAACTCCCAGATCATTCTCACACATACGGCTGCTAAGCAAGGTTTCATAGGTTTCATGGTGACCAATGTCAATGAGTATGTGGCCCTTACTCATATAGCTACATACAAGGTGTATAATATCTAGTGGGAGGAATGAATAGTTTTGAGTATGGATTGATGTTCTGTAGTCCACCAGACTAAGAATTGCACCCCACTCATTACATCTTTCTGCCCTGAAAAAAAAGAAGTACAATAAGACCAAACATCCTTCAGGGATTAGGGAGTTTAACAGGGTGCAAATTTACTAGTTTGCTTTCTTACAAATGAGCATGTACTTTGGTTGTGCTCATTGGAGAAAGTGCAGATCTCTGACAACCATTTTGTAAGAGTACCCGCAACATGCTAAAGATGCCCATCAATTCCAAAATAATCAAGTATTCCAATACCTAAGGGAGTTGTTAAAGGTCTCCTTTCTTTTAAAAAAGGAACATAGCTGATTTTCACATATAAAGATATTACCTGAAGATAAATAAATGGCAAAAAGACATCAGGATATAGACATTTAAAATATGCTCGCTTTGAAGGAGATTTGGAAGAATTGGTTTGGTTTTCAAATGCACCTCTTGGTTGTTCAATAAAGGTGCCCAACTTTTTTCAGGCTTCCACAAAAACTTGGGGATAGAAATGTCACTGCTGTAAGAAATGTTAATGTCCATGAAACTTTTAAAGTTGTTTCCTTCAGGCTTGAAGAAGTCTAAAGCACTTCTTCCAAGTCATATTTGAAACTAATGTCACCCATTTAAAGCAATCTTTATTTTGTTGATTACAAGTTTTTGAAGTAAAGAGCTAACATTTCTGCACTAACATTGTGCACCTGTATTTAATTAGACAAAACAATATCAGATGAAGTTTAACTGAAATGTAACCAAGGTTTGTTTTTGCAATGACAAAATCACCTTACTTTAATACAAAATTAAGTGTTTTTTTTCTTCAAAATATTAATTAAGAGCCAATCCATAGAAAAGCCACATACAGTATATTTGAATACCAAAGAATCAATGAATACTGAGTCCCAGTCCCTGAGGCTGTCTGTTGTCACCTCTGGGTGTATATTGTTGTTTATACAACTTTCATCTTGTGTTGAGAGAATTCCAATCCATAGGGCCAGCTTGGACTATTGTACCCAATTTTGGTCACCACAATATAAAAAAGATGTTGAGACTCTAGAAAGAGTGCAGAGAAGAACAATAAAGATGATTAGGGAACCAGAGGCTAAAACATATGAAGAACAGTTACAGGATTGGGTTTGTCTAATCTAATGAAAAGGACTGAGGTGACATGATAGCAGTGTTCCACTGTCTAAGGGGTTGCCACAAACAAGATGTGATAAACTATTTTCCAGAGCACTTGAAGGCAAGATAAGGACCAATGAATGGAAGCTAATCAAGGAAAGACCAACAAAGAAACAAGGAAAAATTTCCTGACAGTTACAACTATTAACCAGTGGAACAGCTTGCCTCCAGATATTGTGGACACTGGAGATTTTTAAGAGAAATTGGGCAGTCATTTATCTGGAATGAGATAGGATAGTGGTGGCTAATCTTTTTAGACTTCTGTGCCAAAAATTGTGCACGTGCTTGCACAATCATGCTCATGTGCCAGCACCCAGTAGGCAATGCATGCCCCCCATGCCCCCTACGCATGCACGCACAATCCCCACCCACCCACCCCTGCCATCCTTTTATCTGCACTGCACCTAACAGCTGATTTTCAGCCAGTTTGAGGCCTTACAGCCTCCCAGAGGCTTGAGGAAGGCTTCTGTAGGCTTTGCAGGCCGAAAATTATACCCGTTTCATCACTTCCGATATTTCCGGAAAAACAGGAAGTGATGAAATGGGTCTAGTTTTCAGCCTGCAAAGCCTGTAGAAGCCAGCAGAAGCCTTCCTCAAGCCTCTAGGAGGCTGAAAAAGGCCTCAAAAAATCAGTGAAAATCAGCCATGAGGCATGATCATGCACAGTAAAGTAAATTTTCCTGCAGCTTGCGTGCTGGCACAAAAGGCTCTGCGTGCCACCTGTGGCACGTGTGCCATAGGTTCACCATGACAGAGATAGGATCTCCTACCTGAGCTTGCGATTGGACTAGAAGCCTCCAAGGTCCCTTCCAACTCTGATATTTTGTTATTCTTTATTGCAACCTAGCACTTTCTTCAATATTTGCAGCCTTACACTGATACTTTTTTTTCAAAGTGAAAGTGAACTTAACAAGATAGATATGGCTGCAATCTTGTTACAAATTAGAACAATGGTCAGTTAGAAACCTACCTGGCAGATCTTTTCTTCCAAGCTGACCCTACTAAACAATAATCATGTGTCAGATTGAACCTCCTGAGGATCCCTGGATCAGGTTGATCTACAGTCAAATATTCAGCAATTATATTATATTTGAATATATTTTATTAAACAGCCAAATATATTCATATAGGAAATTCCACTAGTGTACTTATTAAGGGTGATTTCACAATTATTGAAATTTAGATAAAACAAAGTTCTTTATTTGGTGATGGTCAGATCCCATTCAAATGTTGTATGATTTGGGGCACCATTTTTCAGGCCAAGTTCAGATATAGTGGAAGAAATTCAAAGAAGGATAATGAGATTTGGGGCTGGACAACAATTCATGTGAATAGAGATTGAAAGAGATGGACATGTTGAGCCTTGAGAATTGGAAGAGAATATTGATATACATCTTCAAATACAGAAGAAAGTCAAATCATGCTTTCTATTGCACCAAGACCCAGAATATTGGATTACATTATTACAGGAAGGCAGATTGAGTGAATATTAGGAAAAAGTTCCTGACAGTAAGAGCAGCATGACAGGAGAACTAATTACCCAGAGAGGGATAAGTTTCCATTCCCTGGATATGAAGTAAAGGCTGGACAGCCATCTGTCAAAAATATTTGAATTTGGATTATCACATTGTGCAAAGGATTGGTTTCAGCAAACTTAATGGCTCTTTCCAATAAATGATTCTATCATCTATGCAAATCATAGACAACTTGAAGCCTAATTTCAAGGAGTTTTTTCTAATTTAAAATATGAAAAATGGTGATAATGTTTGAATCTCTTGGTAATTATTATACATTCTTATTATTACTGAAAACTCCTTGAATGCAGTAGTTTAGACAATATTTAAATATGATTCTAATCTCAGAAAACAGAGGAAAATATGAGAATATATTTAAAATCAGTCATGGAAGCCATGTTCTTAAATCAGTTGAAACCATGTTCTCAAATCAGTCCACTTTAAAGGTAGGCAAAGTAGTAGCCTCCACTGCCCTAACTTTCAATGCTTGTAGTCAGTCTTTCCCAGTATCTTCACCTCTTATATGTTTTTTTCCCTTCCTAATGTTTTCCCCACAAGTGTAGGTTCTGCTCTTTTTTTTTAAATCAATTAAGTGTTGATTCATTGGCTGCAACATGAATGGAGCAACATCTTGTTGCTTGAGCCTGATGTCATGAGAGGGAGGGAGAGAGGGAGAGAGGGAGGGAGGGAGGGAGGGAGGGAGGGAGAGAGAGAGAGAGAGAGACTGACTGACTGACTCAGAGTCATCCAGCCACCTTTTCATGCCTAAAGTGGGAGTAGAACTCACAGTCTCCTGGTTTTTAGTTTGGTACCTTAATCGCTAGTCCAACCTGGCTCTTCAACATTTTAAGGCTGGCTGCCAGTTTATGCAAGGACATTCACATCATATATCTGCTGTATTATTTCCAATCTTAAGGAAAATATAGCAAGTTTTGAAATGCTGTGGATTCAGAAGGCTAAATGGTCAGATGTTGCTAAGCATTGCACCTAGGTATAATATTTCCATCACATAATGTTATATCAGAATACAATGAGCAAGGGTGATATAGCTAAGCAGTTAAGAGTGAGAACTAAAGACAAGAACTTCCTCAGCCCTTAGCAAAATGAATAGATTTAGATCAGACTACATGTATATTATATATACATTGTTCACTTGCAAGTCTGTCCTTTCCTATTGTGTTGAAAAGCATTGAAACAATCAGAAACAGAAAAGGGGATTGGGCAAGGGATATCCAGTCTTTTGATGCCAGCCACTTTTCTTCTTAAAATCAGTTTCTCTTTCAGCTGCTTTCCTCCCTGGAGGGAAAATATAACAATCTGTTTTCCCCATATATGTTGGTGGATAGGGAAGCATTCTGAAGATGGCTTTCATATTCTCTGAGGAAAACTATCAGAGAAAATAGTGTATCATACTGCCTTATTTTGCCTCTAGTCCTGATTATATCCCCCAGCAATTATTTCTGTATTTTTAAAAAAATCAGTTAAATAGACTACATGGTTTATTCTTTATGTTTCTAGTCTCTCAGCTTTATCCTTCCCCTCCTCCAACTCTACATCTGTAATCTGAAGATGATAATGCTTTCTATTCTTTGGAGGAGGCAGTAAGAATTACTGAACAAAAATACATTGAAATGTATTATATAAATGCTAAGTATTAGGGCTGGTGCCAAGTCTAAATGAATTTTTAATAGATAAATTCCTAACTAGAAATATTTAAAATAACGCTCTTAAAATAAGAGCTACATTATTTTTTTCAGTTTGAAGAAGGGGAGGGGAGAGAAAGGGAAAGTAGTGGAGGAGAGGGGGAGGGGAAGGGAGGGGAGGGGAAGAGGAGGGGAGGGAAGGGTATTTTTGCTGTTTGGATTCATTTTACCTTTGCTCATATATCCTCCACAAAATATGGATTTCTCAATGGAAACAATGATGTGGGGCCAGTTATGGTGAAAAAGCTCTTAGAAATAATAAACATTCTGCTGAAGAAATTATGTACTTCCTTGTGTGGGAGATGCATTTTATCCACAACGAAACATGATGAATGCAAATCAGTTACATAGTGTAGGCAGAGTTTATTAGTAATATGCAAATAAGACAGACAAGCAATATCCGTGTTGTGCATATTTTTAATGTAATAGAAGCATCTTCACTGTTAGGTGTGGATGGTTGCTTATTTCATGTTGGAGAGGAGATCATTAGAATTTAAGTATCACATTCTACTCCTAATCTTAAAATGTCTTCTTTTTTTTTTTTTTAACATCTTGACACTTTTCAAGACATATGTAGATACAGGTCTGTTCCAAAAGGTGATATTCAGGCAGGAAAGACTATCTGGGAATGATAGCCATCTATTAAATTGAGTGAATGAGAGAGTAAGTGAATGAATGGATTTGTGAATTAGTGAATCAGTGAATGACCATTTGCACAAAAATGTCAGTAGTTGTTTCCATTCTACCACAATTTTCTCCACCAGACATGGTAAAAATAATTGCTCCAGATTTTAATTATTTTAGCTGCCTGTTGAATGTGGTCTTCTCTCCAAAATATGCAGATTGGATCTCTGTTGCATATCAATTTTATTTTGCATTCACTGTATGTGTGTTTCTATGTCTGTGTGTCTGTCTATGTGTGTTTTAGTGGAAATGCAACCAATGTGGAATTGGGACACTTTAGAGTAAATGAGAAACTGAAAGTGAAAAGTTTACTACCGGCCGAACTAGTAGTAAAAAGAGTCAACGATTGGCTGAGAGGAGAAAAAAAATTCTCTGACAATCAGCTGAGAGGAAAACAAAGAGAAAAACGCAAGATCGGCTCTCCATCCACCCCTGTGCTTTTCTCTTCTTTATCCTCTCAGCTGATTGGCTCTGCAGGTCTCAGCTGGTGTGGGGAAAGCTGTGGGCTGGTATTAGGCAAAACATGCCCACCAAGCCACACCCACCAAGCCACGCCCACTGAACAGGTGGTAAAACAATTTGAATCCCACCACTGACACACATACATATACACACACTTATTTGTATTATCACATCTATGTGAATCTCACTTTTAACTCTAAACTGTAAAATTTAAATTAAGATTGAAAATAAATAGTATCTCTCAAACAAAATGCACATCAGCATAAAAGTACCAGTAAGAAAAGTTACCCTGACATCCTTTAGCAAGTAGGCTCAATGTCTAGGACAGTGTTTCCTTAGCAGCTTTAAGAGGTGTGAACTTCAACTCCCAGAATTTTCCAGCCAGTACTGGTTTCAGGAATTCTGGGAGTTGAAGCCCATGCCTCTGGGAGTTGGAGCCCATGCCTCTTAAAGTTGCCACAATTGAGAAACAATGGTTTTGGAGCAGGATGTGAGAAGGCCTTCCTAACATTCCTACCAAGTGTAACACCATTTGTTTGTCAGAAAAAGAGAACAGTTAGACTAATTTGGGACAAATGCTTTGTTTCAAATAGTCCGGTTTTAAATAAAGGTGCTATTAATATTAATTGTGTCTGGGAACATTTTAATTGTGCCTGGAAACAAATAAAGAGCAAATAAGAATCTTGAAATAAGAAAGTATTGTTGTTGGATATAACATTGTACCTTGTTTCCTTCAATTATCCCTAACTAAGAATCTGACTGCCACACTTTGATTTGCAGAGGTTTCTGAAGGTAGTCTCATGCTAAGTGTGTTACTATAATCCAAACAGGGCGTAATTAACAGATTGTCACTGAGGCCACATCTGGCATTCCATTTCTCACATTAGTCTTAGTTATATATACTCTTAATTATATATACTCTAACCATAATCTGGGTACCTATAATGAGATTCAGGAATATAGTAGCTAAATAAGTCTCCCATGATATCCTTACTCATGACACACCCATGCAGTTTCCTTAGAAACAACATCGAAGTGGTTTATGATTGCCTTATTTTATTTTCTGATCTTGTTTACAGTCCTGGGATTCTCTGATGGTCTCTCATCCAGGTTTGACCAACTGGTTAAATTTTTCAAGATCAGCTAAGTGCAGTTAGGTGCTGTTGGCCAGTGTGAATCAGGAATGCTCCATGTTCCAATGCTGAATGGAACCCTTTTGAAGATCCTTTCACCTGATTTCCATTCTAACTAATTAAGAGCACCCTTAGTCCCATTCAACCAATAGCAATAGTACTTAGGCTTGTATACTGCTTCACAAGGCTTTACAGCCCTCTCTAAATAATTTGCAGAATCAAGGCCTTGGAAGATGAGCATAAAAGACTTGAAAAAGAATTACAGAAAATGCCACAGAAAAAAGATATTAAATTGAAGCT